>VSMD01011559.1:0-101754 GCA_008750895.1 Mirza zaza | reverse complement strand
CCTGAGCCCTGCTCCCTTAGGTGCCTGAGCACCTGAGCCCTGCTCCCTTAGGTGCCTGAGCACCTGAGCCCTGCTCCCTTAGGTGCCTGCACAGTCTGAGCCCTGCTCCCTTAGGTGCCTGCACAGTCTGAGCCCTGCTCCCTTAGGTGCCTGCACACCCTGCGCCCTGCTCCCTTAGGTGCCTGCACACCTAAGCCCTGCTCCCTTAGGTGCCTGCACACCTGAGCCCTGCTCCCTTAGGTGCCTGCACAGTCTGAGCCCTGCTCCCTTAGGTGCCTGCACAGTCTGAGCCCTGCTCCCTTAGGTGCCTGCACACCTGAGCCCTGCTCCCTTAGGTGCCTGCACAGTCTGAGCCCTGCTCCCTTAGGTGCCTGTGCACCCTGAGCCCTGCTCCCTTAGGTGCCTGCACAGTCTGAGCCCTGCTCCCATAAGTGCCTCATTCTACCTCAGGCTTCCTCCTGAACTCACTGCCCTTTAGGCTTCCAGAAGCCATCAAACTCTTTTCAGGTCCCTTGCCTAAACTTTCCATTCATTCTTGAGCTGTGCTGCCCAATATGGCAGCCATTAGCCACATGTGGCTCTTTAAATTTATATATTTCAGTTATTGGGATTAAATAAAATTAAAAATTCAGTTCCTCAGTCACACTAGACATGTTTTAAGTGCCTGAGAGTCCCATTTGGCTGGTGGCTACCGCACTGGACAGCACAACATAGTGTACTTTCATAACCACAGAAACTTCTTTTGGACAGCAGAGTTCTGGAACATTTTCCCCACACTTGAGCTTGGCTAACTCCTTCTGGTTCTTCAAGTCTCACATTCCCACAGAGGCCTTTTCTGACCCTCCAGTCCAAATTAAGATTCCCTGCTTTCATTCTCAGAGAGACGACAATTTTCCTTTTTAGTTCTTACACCTGTTTGCAAAGTTATAGTTATGTGTGATTGTTCAATGTTCGTGTTTTCCATTAAGACCCAGGACAGAGTCTTTTTGTTTACGTGTCGATCCCCAGCCCCTCTCTCAGTGCCTGGCACTTAGCAGGAGCCCATTCATGCTGGGCGAGTGAGTGAGGCAGTGAGCAGCTGCAGAGGTGGGCGGACTGGCTACACATCATCTGCTTGCCTTGACAAGCACAAGGTTAAGAGCGACAGCTCAGGGACCTTATGGTCCTGGAATGGAATCCTGACTGTCCTGACTTCCATACTTATTTCAGCCTGGTTGGCTAACCTTCGGGAGCCCCTGTCTGCTTGCGTGTGAAAAAGGAAATGCCGTCACTCATGTCAGAGCGCCGCTGTGAGGTGTGGATGGGCTAACACATGGCACGCCATGGCACATAATCAGTGCCGGCGTCTGTGCAATCCTTCCCCTCTACCACCTCTTTGTGTCCTTCCATCCTTCTCCTTGGTCCCTTCTTCCATGCTGCCTCTCTGGTCCTTGCTTCTGAGTCTCTCATGCCTCAGGCCCATCCTCCTCCAAGACATCTGTGGTTCCCATTACACTGCTCCAACTCCAGGATCAAACCCAACTTTCTTGGGTTTGGAGCACCCCCACATTCAGGTGCTTCTTCAGTGTCCTCCCTGTCTTTGGCTGTATAAACCAGCCCAACCCACTCCCCACCCAGACAAGCTCCAGCTGTGTGGACGCACGCTCAGAATAGCAGGTGGTCACAGCACCTGGCGTAGAGTGGTCCCATTCTCCTGGGGCAATTTCCATCAATCTGTATCTGTGGGCCACCTGCGTCAGCATCCCCTCCTGTGCTTGTTTGAAAGGCAGATTCCTGAGCCCCACTCCAGACCCATTTAATCAGAATCTCTGCGAGGGGTGCCCTGGAACAACCAGCTCAGTTATCTCAGTTGCTTTCATCAAGTTCTCAGGATACAATATTTGCCTCCGTAGAGCACAGGGAGGATTCTTCGAAGTCATTCACTGACCTTCCTTTAATTTGTACGTAAGCACATTTTTACATAAAAAGATCATTTGCCAAATACCCACCTAGTGAGTTATTAAGTTTTTTAGTATTATTTGTAACTCATAAGCTCACATTTACCAGGAGGGAAGGCAGCTGTGCAGGATGAGGCCATCTGCAGACGTCCATGGGGTGCACAGATGTCACTGGACGTCCACACTCACACTTAGGAGACTCACTGTAATTAGGGGACCATCACGGTTGTCTTGACTTGGTCATGATATTAAACTGCTACTCTTCTTAGTCTTTAATGATAACTCTGGTTGGTTCTTCACCACCAATTTGGCTTTGTGTGGGTGGCACGGTGAGCCCTACAGTATGTAAGTTTGCAGACTGGTGTCTGCACGAACTGTGGCCAATAACCAGACTTCAAGACTGCGGCTTGCTGTTCAGATAGAAATTACTTCAAAGCTAAAGCAAGTGTACGTATATATAAACCCTTCCAAAACTTAGTTTTGGTTGATCTTTTATCACAGTAATCAGGTTTGTTTTCCACATGAAGGTATGAGAAGGGGGAGAGGACACGGTGCCTGCAGAGACTTTTAAGCAGCCCTATGGGAGGCCGAGGCAGGAGGATCGCTTGAGCTTGGGAGTTTGAGATCAGCCTGTCTCCATTAAAAAAAATAAATAAACAGCCTTGAGTTGTGGTTTCTCTGGCCCCTAGAAATAAGCAGTTAGTGGCATCTCCAGCCAAATCTTTCCTTTCTTTCCGGGGGCGCCTTGACTCGCCACCAGCCCACAGGGGAAACCACAGGGCAGCCCAGCAGCCCAGCACAGTTCCCCCACGAGAGCACAAGCCAGCAAGGTGGGGCTTCCTGCAGATGAGGGGGCCGAGGGTCAGAGCAGCGCAGTGGCCACCCCTCATTAAACCGAACCCCCCTTCATCCCGGGTGGGAGGCTAGCCCTGGACAGTCGCTCTCTTCCTGTTTTTACTCCACCCAATCCCATTTATGTTAACGTGCACAAAAACAGCAAGATTTGCTGGTTTGCAAATCTGACACATTTAAGTTAAAAAAAATATTGAAGATCATTTACTAAGAATGAAATGCATAGCTCTGAGTATACTTTTCCATGAGCTTGGATAGATGAATAACCCACACCCCAACAAACACACAGAACGCTTCCATCTCCCCAGAAAGCTCCCCCATGTCCTCTCCCAATCAATTCTCACGCTCTGGTGCAAACCACTTAGTAAGAGGTTTCATTCTACGGTATCCCAGTTTATTTAAGCAGCCAGAAGCAAGGAAGGAGCACAGAGGAGGAAACCGAGATGCAGGAGCTGGATACCGAGAGGAAAGCACAAATCTCATCCCTGTCTCTGTCGCAGCATGGGGCAACAGCTTGTTCTTTCTCCCCTCATTCCTATTGAAGCAACACACCTTCCTTCCCTTCCAAAGGAAGTCACTTCCAAGAGAGGGCCCAGAAAGCTCCAGCATGTCTCCCTGGTGGCTCCTCTCACAGATCTCAGGGACCTGCCAGCCCCACACAGCCCTGGAGCTTACTCCCCCCAGCTCCCATTGCACTTAGCACCCCTCGACCAGTGCTCTGACACCTCCTCCTCCAAGAAGCCTTCCTCTCATGCTGCAGTGTCAGCGCCAGCACCTCTTCCTTGTACACTGAAGGGTACTAGCTGCAGCCCTCAGGTGCAGCTAGACCACGTCAGCAAAAGCAGCACACAGTGGTTCAGCCACTGGGGTGAAGACACGAGGACAGTGGCACTCACCCTAACAGCCGCAGCTACCCCCAGGCTCCCCTCTGCGTTCCTGCTCATGGTCTGACGACATCCTGTTTAACAGTCCGTAAAAACAACCCTTGTTATGTTACCTCCACGTTGTTTATGATAGTGAGACAACGTGGAAACAAGCCAAACGTCAACAGTGGGGCATCCATTAAATAAACTGTGGTGCCATCCACACAATAGAAAGTGCACATCCATTAAAAATAACCTTGAGGAAGGATATTAATAGACACAGAGAGCTGTCTATGAAAGGCATCTCAGAGACCCCTGCGGTGTTAACAACAGTTGTTCTCTCTGAGCATCCGGATTATGGGCGACTATTATATTCTTCTGATTTGCCAGTACTTTGTGCAAAGACCATGTGAAATGAAGTAACAGCTATTGAAGAGGCTCAGCTCCATATTGTTACCTCTTGAGGAACACAGGGCACACAGGAAGTGCAGAATGTTACAACAGCAGCCTGGCTTGAGGAACTGTGTGGGTGGCATTGAACTTCCCACATGCTCACTTGAGTCAGGCGTCTGTGGCTGCCTTACTCAGTGGCCGCCTTCCTCGTTAGAAATCTCATCCTTTGGAGGACGCTGGCTGGTTGGCACCCTGAGGAAGGCTGGCTGTTCCCACTGCCCCTTCCACGTGGTCTCCTGCCTCCACGGTTTTGTTCTTTCTATCCCTTCTGCCTGAAGAGCCGTCTGACATGGTTCAGCAGGTGTAAAGCCTGCCCACCCTTGGCAGGCAGGATGGCCCCTCGAAGATGCCCTAATCCCTGGATCTTATGTTACATTGCTTAGGAAAAGGGACTTCGCAGATGCAGTTAAGGTCGCAGACCTTAAAGTAGGGAGAGTAGCCTGGATTATCCAGGTGGGCCCTATCTAATCACACGCGTCCTTAAAAGCACAGAACTTTCTCCAGCTGGGGTCAGAAGAGAAGTGGCAGAAGTCAGAGAGATGGGGCACATGAGAGGGCCTCCACCCCAACTGCTTGAGCATAAGGAGAATCCGGGCAGCCCCAGCTGACGACTGGCAAGGAATTGAGTCCAGCCAACAACTTCAACACATTTAGAAGCAGATCTACTCCCAGACCTCCCGGAAGGAACATAGCCCTACCCAAGGTTGATTTCGACCTTGTGAAAGAAACTCAGAGCAGAGGACCCAGTAGGGCCACATGAACCCCACACTTTCCACCCACAGAACTGTGGGATAATAAATAGGTGTTATGTTAACCTGTTACATTTGTGATAATTTGTTACAGCAGCAATAGAAGACTAATGTGCCATCCTTCGGTATCAGTACAAATGCCACCTGTGTGAAACCACCTCTGATTCCATCTGCACATGAGAGTTCCCTTCTCTGAATTCTCCAAGCACTGTGCCCCAAAGTCTCTTCAGCCATCACTACAGTCCACCTGGCCTTGGGGGTATTTGTGCACATGTCATATCTCTCGTACTCTGTGCTACTCGGGGCCATCTGAGGCTTATGCATCTTCATTTTCCTTTCAGAGCATAGCACGGCACCTCATAGGTAGCCAGTGCTAAACTTTTGTTGAAAGGATGGCTCACTACCTGGATAGATGTTTGTTGTTTAATAAAATAAATTATGACAGAAATTAGGAATTAGATTATGGATCCCGGAAATATTTTCAAATGCAGAAAAGAATAGCTGATTGATGATGGATTCTGACAGCATAAGAAAACCTATAACGTGCAAAAGTAGGATATCTAAATCTTTTGATGGTTGGACTCTGACTGCTCAGGCAGTTGACCCAAAGATGTAAATTAATACACAAAATAAATAGGATTGCAAGTTGGGATCTAAAAGGTTTTACAATATAACCTCTTAAAAGATTCAACTTCTGGCAACATGAAGGTTTAAGGAAATGAATGTTCTCCTGCTTCAAATAGATAGAAGTGTTGTAGAAAATGTAATATAATTTTTAACATCTGCCCTGAGATCAAAAGAAAGAAAAACTCTCAAGTTCCAGAAAAGAAGAGGAAACTCAACATCAGAATGGGAAGAGCAAAAGCTGAGCTGATATTTTGTTTCTGTAGCATAATCTACTCTACACTAAGTCAGGTGAATTGGAAAAAGAAAGAAAAATTAGAATGTATGGAAATAAAAGGATATAAAAACTGAGAATAAAAGTACAATTTTACTTAAGCAGGAAGATAGAGTCAAAAGAAGCATTAGCGAACTGAAATGTAGACCTAGGAAATTATCCAGAAAGCAGCACAGAGATAAAGAGACGACAAATACGAAAGAAAGATGAAGGCACATGGTGGACAGAATGAAAACGTTCAGTATAAGTTTATTTAGGAGTTCCAGAAGAAAAGAATAAAGAGAATGAAGGAGAGATAATGATGTAAGAAATAAGGACTTAGAATTTTCCAGACCTGAAAACAAACTCTCAGTTTGAAGAAACAGAATGAATCCCAAGAACAGTAAATAAAAAGTTAATCCATACCTAGACGATGGCATGCCTATTTTACAGAATATCTTAACAGAATAAAAGCAGCCAAAGAGAGGAGATATTAACCTGCAAAAGAATGACAAACTGACATCAGAAAAATATATTCCAAGGTCTGGCTAAATCAATATCAGCTATTTCAATACCCAGCTAAATCATCATTTATGGATGAGGGCAAAATAAACACATTTTTGCAAAAAAAAAAGAGTTTACCATTCTCAAACTCTGGCTGAAAAACTACTGACAGATGTGCTTCTGAAAGAAGGAAATGGAACCCAGAAGGAAGGAGTGGGATATAAAAGCAATGATGAGAAAAACAAAGATAAGTATATGAGTAAAACTAGACATTTGACTGTACAAGAATAAAAACAACAATGACTAATCCGCGTGTTAAAAAGAGGTGAAACTAAAATACTTAATTATAGAAACATGGAGGAAGAGAGGAGAATATCAAAGTTAATGCATTCTAAGCTTCTCGTACTATGTGGTGACAGTGTAGAAATATTAATTAAACATGGGCTTTGCTAAATCAAGGGTGCCTGCTAAAAATTTAAACATGGTTAGTAGAAAAACACCAAAGGAGAAGATAGAAATAAGTCGAAGTATATTATTACCCACAACTAATGTAAATACATTGTTTTGCCAGTTAAAAGAGAAATATTCTTAGATTGCATTTAAACACACAAACACACACCCCAATCATATATACTATTCATAAGAGACCAAACCATACACTAACAATATATACTACTTACAAGACCCAACTAAAACATGACATGAACAGTTGAAAATAAAGGAATGGAGAGGTACACTCAGAAACCCCGGTTTGGGGTATGTGCCTTAGAGGAGAACCCTCATTCTTTGCAGAAGGAAATGTGACCAAGGTCGTTTACCACAGTGCTGTTTGTAACAATAGAAGATTGGAAACAGTGAAAGCATCCATTAGTATGGGGATGAAAAAAAATCCATTTTTAGCATATACATAACGTAAAGCACTACGTAACAGATAAATGGTTAAACCAGATCAAATGGGCCAAGATGCATAAATATTAAAAGCATAATGTTGAGTAGAAAAAGTAAGTTGCAGAAGGATATCATGCTATGATATCACAGATGTAGTTTGTTTTTTAAAAGGAAATTTTTTATTAAAAAATAATATTAATACATATATAAAAATGTACAAACCATAGTGAACAGTTGAATGGTTCTGGAAAGGCGACATACCCTGGAAACCTGCACCCACTTAAATAAATGGAACATGACCAAGCACCCAGAAGTTCCCTTGCTCTCTCCTAGCACCACATCTCTCCAAAGGTAGCCACTATGGAGCTTCTAACCCTGGCCAGGTGCAGTGGCTCATGCCTATAATCCTGACACTTCAGGAGGTCGAGATGGGGGGATCACTTGAGGCCAGACATTCAAGGTCAGCTTGAGCACCATAGTGAGACCCCGTCTCTACAAAAAATTAGCAGGGCATGGTGGCTTGCACCTGTAGTCTCAGCTACTGAGGAGGCTGAGGCATGAAGATCGCTTGAGCCCAGGAGTTGGAGGTTACAATGAGCTATGATGACATCACTACATTCCAGCCTGAGCAACATGGCAAGACACTGCCTCAGGGAGAAAACAAAAGTATGTGTGTATAAACTTCAATGGGGAAGTTATATACCAACCAGCAACCTTAGGATAGTCATTACCTCAAGACAGAGAGGAAAATCTATGGGTGGGGGTATAAAATGGAGGCTATAGCTGTACTTGGAACATTAATTTTTTTTAACATGGAAAAGAAATATGAGCAAACAAACATCTTTAGAACTGAGTGGGAAGTATGTTTCTTTTCTTTTTCTCCATATTACTTATGTTTGCTACATACTCTCATCATTTTTTTAAGAAAAAAGTTCTTAAAGAATATACTGACACTCAACTACCTGAAAAAATACAAAAAAAAAAAGAAAAAATTAGACCTTCCACAAGAAAGGAAACGAATTCAGTGTATGTGATTACAATCACAACATTCAAAACATGACTAATAGACCAGACATTCCACTACTAGGTATAATTGTCCCAATACATGGAAAGGTTTTAAGAAACTAACTACGACAATATAATTATGTGGTCTGATGAGGGATTAGAAGCAAATATATCATTGAGAATCACCAATTATTCTTTTGCAGAGAGGGTAAATCACTGTGCTGGAGTGGACACCGCATGACTGTCTGTTTAGAAATAGGAATTTCTTGATATGTTCTTGCACTAGGAGATTTCTCATCTGTAGGGAGATTGTTATCACAATTTGCGTCATAGGACTGATGCTATGATAGCATAATCAGACAACCGAATCGGCAGAAAGGATAAGTCAGGAAACTCAGGTTTGCATTGTGTCATTGCCACCTCCAGAGTCCTCAGTCGCCTCCCCTGTGCTGTCAGGGTGGTAGGCTAGACCCGGCTTTCTCCACCTCAGCTCCACTGACATTTCAGGCTGAGCAATTCTTTGTCACAAGGGGCTGCCCTGTGCATTGTAAGGTGTTCAGTGGCTCCCTGGACTCTACCCACCTGATTCCCAAAGCCACCACTCTTTCCCCAGTTGTGACAACCAAAGAGGTCTTCAGACATCGCCAAATGTTCCCTAAAGAGCAAACCTGCCCCCAGTTGAGGACCACTGGGCTTGTCCCTGCAGGGAATGTCCCTTTCAGCTCCAAAATGTTATGTTTCAGTTATACCATTTGAGCGATACATCTAATTTTCTCAGCACCCAGGTATACATTAATGTATGAGAAGCCAACAATAGCCAGGCAGACATCTGGGGTCACATATGTGTGGCTGCTCAATTGCTCTCTCAGGAAAAGAGGCACATTCAACAGAATAGTAGAGGAAACTGACAATGCTTTGACCAGGGTATGTTGTCTATTGTGAGAATGAGGCAAGTGGCCATAGATAATGATTGGGACTCAGCAGAAATTTTAGTTTATCATCAAGATCAACCTAGTGCACATACTTGACCTCATCAGACTGAGTCTTGGCTCCCATCAAATTGGGAATGCCCATATACATTATATTATAATACAGCTCCCCCTCTATATAATACCCAGAAAGCAGAGATGCAAAAATGTTATGTTTTTAAATTAGGGACATCCTGTCATAGGTTGGTTCCCAAGAAGCAAAGGCTTAGAAGGGATTTGAATGCAGAGATTTATGGCGGGAGAGCTCTCAGGATGAAGAGAATGAGGGAAGTAGGATACGGCAGGCTAAGATGCTAAGCAAGGATGTGGTCTCAGCTGGGTCTAGTTTCAGTCTCGTTCTTGGGGTGCTCTGGAAAGGAACTGCACAACCAGAAGAGGTGGTTGCACCTTGAGGCACGAGTCCAGTCTTCTGCACCTGGTGACAGTCTGTTATCAGCTGTGAGCTGCCTCAGTGTGGCCAAAGGTGCATAAACTCCCAGGAGGGCTGGCTTCTGTTATAGCTGAGGGCCATTCTCAAGATAATAGGCAGATATGGTCTGTTAGCAGCCAACATTTATAGGAAATGGCAACTCCCAGCCCAATAAAAGGATTTGATTTGCAACAGTGTCTACAAAAAACACACAGTATAAACACGTTTGAACACTACATTTACAAAATTCTTGTACACAGGCTCAGAAAATCTTGGACCAGCAAAGAACTGACATTTATTGAGCACCTAGCATGTACCAGGTGCTGCAGTATCTCATTTAACTTTACACCACTGACAGTATTTCTCACTATCCTCCTTTTATAAATGAGGAAACTGAGGCTCTGAGAGTGATTATTCGCCCAAGGTAAGAGAGATTATGAAAATGCTGGAGTGGAGGGGGCATTCACTGGCTGCCGTGCTCTTTCTGCCTCAGCCTGAGCTTAGCCAGCACCTGGCGGAAGCACAAGGCACAGGTGTAGCTGAGGGAGGAGAAAACCTGGTTGTGGGACTTGTGGACAAGAATACTGAGCTCTTCACAAGCTCATCTCCTCATCAGCTGAGGTCCACAAATTGCCAAAAACTCTACTACAGTCACATCTCCCAGAGGGGCGGCACTCTTGGCCGCCAGGGGTGGGGAGGTGGGGTGGAGGCTGTTGCCAGATTAGATCAGTTTACAGGAGAGCCTAGGCCTGCTCCAGAGCCACCAGCTACCATGGGACCATTGTCACCAATATCTTCAAGGGTTTATGATGTGCATAGGGTCCTTGCAAGAAGTTTGGCCCACCCCCAAGAGGACAAAGAACACTTCTACTTGACTTTTCCTGGGACTGATGGCTCTCCAAGAAGATGGAGAAAGGAGCCAAGACCTAATGCATTCTGAGCCAAGACCTAATACATCCCACAACCTTGGAAACGCTTACCATTAAGCGAGAACCAGGGCCCCTGGGGTGTGGAGGAAGTGGCCTGAGGGTTGTTATCAGCAATCTGCCCCCCCCCCAGTCTGAAGCCACCTCCACTCTGAGGTGACTGTTCTGCTTCTGCAAAGAGCTGCAGGGAGTCTGCCTCCCCCAGGCAGGTGCTACAATGACCAGG
The DNA here is from genome assembly GCA_008750895.1 of Mirza zaza. Classification (NCBI taxonomy): domain Eukaryota; kingdom Metazoa; phylum Chordata; class Mammalia; order Primates; family Cheirogaleidae; genus Mirza; species Mirza zaza. The sequence goes on along the minus strand of VSMD01011559.1, from coordinate 91,076 downwards.
TACCCCCTTTCCCTTGGATTCTGAGCCCAGGCTGGAAAGAAATGGGGGAGAAGGAAGGTAGAGGTATGTATGTGTGTGTGTGTGTGTGCGCGCGCACGTGTGTGTGTTTTCTCCAAGTAGGGAAGCCAACTGAAGTATGTAATGTAAAAAAATGTAGAGCCAGCCCCAGCCCATTGAAAGAGCTCAAACTTTGGCATCTGGAGATCTAAGTTTAAGTCACTTTTACGAAAATGCAAAATGGAGATGGTTGTGTCAAAGGTATCCAAAAGGAGCCAGGAGGGCAGAAGGAGTTGGCCCCCTAGTCACGTGCACACCCGGATGAGCTCTGACCTGCTGAACTGGGACAAACTGTGACCTAGCTGCATTTGATCTGAACTGTTTATGCTGGGCCTGATCCCTAACCTGGAGAAATGGCTACACCAAACTAGATCGCTCGTCAGCCAGAGGCATCCCAGGCTGTTCATCGGCTGTCGTCAATCACGGACCATCCCACACCTTCCAGATACGGGAACTTACAGAACACTTCTGTAAGCCCGGGCTCCACCTCACCTGGGCGGAACACCATTTAGCTGCTTGCCAAGATCACACGGCAACAAAGTGGAGGACACAAGATTGGAACATATCAGCTGATTTCAAAGCCAGCGCTCTGGTCTGCACCATCACCTTCTCCCCGAGCCTCAGTTTCCTCATCTGTGAAATGAGCACGATTGTAATACATATCGCACAGGTTTAGTGCACGAATTACATGAAACATTGCACAGGCAAGTGCCTTGCAAATTGCTCTAAGAATACCAGCTGTTGTCATTATCAGACAAGATTAAACAGCCTGGGTAACAAAAGAAAGCCCTTCTCCTCCTGCACTTTTGATAAAGGCTTGTGAAGATAGCTGATGGGATCTTTCCCCAGTCTCTCCTGGGCCACTTGGTCAGCGGTGGGGAGCTGACAGGCGACTCTCCCACCCATTCCGGTGCACCGGGAAAACCACATCAGTGTGACAAGCTGAGACGCAGTAATTGATCATTTGCATCATTCATGCCAAAGTATAATATTGTGAGCTGCTCTTATCTGGCTCAAGACCACAGCTGTCTGTGTACCGCCTGTTCCCCATCACTCCGCACCTCATTCTGGTCGAGAGTTTGACTTGTTCGTGCATCCTCCCTCCTGGCTGAGTTCTGGAAAGCTTACTCACCATTTCCCTGCACTCTTCCCCCTTAAGGCATGGTCAAGAGTCTGGGAATGGCAAAGGCAGCGCTCTGCAAAGTGCTTTTTAACCCCACTTACTCTCCATTCTCACCGCAGCTCAGCAGGCAGGTGTGATTATCCACGCCTATTCTACAGATGGAAAGACTGAGGTCCGAGGAGCTCAGTGACTTGCCCAGGAGAGAAGAGGGAAGCTGAGGAGAGGTGGAGGGATCAGGGCAGTCCATGTGTGTGACACTCAGCTCCCAATACCAAGAGTGGACGGAGACGTTTGCATGTTTCTACCCGGGCCAGGTGCTCAGTCTGGCCTATTTGAGGAACAAGGAAAGTCAGCACCTCGCAAGGACGTCAGCAGCCGGGAGGACCCTGGAAATACAGCGCCTAGCGGGAGGAAGAACACAGAGCAGGTGAATGGGCCAGTCCAACATTTGTTGACAGCTCACAGATCAGGACGACAGGCTGAACAGAAGGGACCTGCTAGGATGTGGTGGAGACAGCAAGATGGGAGGAGAGGCAGCAAGCCACATGCCACTCAGACTCTCAGAAAGTGCTCTGTGCTCCCAGTGCCAATGCAGGAGCACAGCAGTACAGTGGGACGGCCCAATCACCACCCTTCTTATGCCCCTGCCCCTCAACATTCAGGACTCAATCTCAGGAAAGGGACCCTTGGTCTCACTCTTGGGCAGCCACCAGGGCACAGTACAGAGCTCTGCTACCTTCCTCCCTATGAAAAAGTTGGAAGGGTGGAGATTCATAGTGGAACAGAGGAGGCAGGGCAAGGTTGTGAGAGTATTTCTCACGGACTATGCTGGAGCAAGCAGGCCTGAAGCTAAGTCCTTTCCTCTGTTGGGGCTGCATCGCCCCCTCCAGGCAGTCCTCCTGGGTGGCCCCCTCCGGCGTGGCCACATTGGTACCCTTGCCCTGCCAATGCAGGAAGTGCAGCTCACTCTCGCCCCCTTCTTGCTGCTGTAATCCCTGGTCTGATCCAACCGCAGCTTCCCAAGCAGACCTTGTGGTTTGGGTCTCCGAGTGGCCCACTTGAAGGTCCCTCTCCCCAGCCTCATAGGGGAGACCCTCAGACACACTGGCTCTCCTCTTTGGCAGGGAGAACTCACAGCTTGCTATGTTCAAAGAAAAACTCTTTCCCCAATCTCTCAAACTTCAGTACTTTATTCCCTTGAGGTGGGCGATGCGCTAACGGTGGCAAAGTCAGTTTCCAGCCAACCTCTCTGCAAATCTTACATAGATGACTTGGATTCAGCACCTCCCTTTGGAATGAGGGGACGTTTTGTTTCCCATCTGTGGAATCCCACTGTGTCATCCTGTCTCAGGAGCATTGGCATATCGGCATAAAAGCACATGACTGTCCTTGCCACAGCGTTTATATTGGGCCCCAAGCTCTCTCTATGTGTCTTCTTCCCAACCAGCGTAACTAGATTTCTACCATATCCCTGAGGTCCCTGACCCAAAGCTTGCATAAGAGAAAGCTCATTTGACTGGTAGGCGTATGTAGCTTAGAAAGCCTGGACCAATACCCAGGCAGCCTTACTGTAAGCCCAGCTCTGCCATGAAAGGGCTGGGGGACCCTAGAAAAGTCAGTGACCCTCTGTTGGCTTTTGTTTCTCATCTCTAACACAAGGAGATTGTGCTTGATAGTCATCAAGGTCCCTACAGTTCTGGGATGCTGAGTTGGTCCAGGGGGTTGTACCAGGCCGGGGCAGTGCAGTTCAAGGGCAGAGATGACGTTAGAATCGCTTTGTGCAGTGCCTGACACTTCCACTCCCACCAACGGGCTGCTTTGTTTCAGGTGAGAAGATCGTCACAGGATCTGTCTCCTGCCTTAGGGACATGTACTCCCCCACTTCAGGATAGAGACAAAGGAAAGGGCAGGCCCTGGGCCTGGGGGCAGCAGAGTGACCACATGCCTCACCCGTTGAAGGAAGCTGTGCATTATGAATAGTCTTGTCCCAGGATCCAAAATAGGCAGCCAGTGGCCTGGCTTCCAGACTCCCCTTCAGCTGAAGATAAAAATATCCTGGGCTCGAGGATGTTTCCAGCCATAAATCAATCATCTAGGACTATTTCCATCCTCGTCCTTGCCCAGCAATCCTCCTACAGCCTCCATCCTTCCCTCCTGTCCTGGCCTCCCACTACCCAGCTCTGGAGGAGGAGGAGGCTTGCCAGCTGCCCTGACGCCAGCTCAGCAGCTTGGCCGTGCAGACGGAGAACCCTTGCCCTGCTTACAGCTGAACGAGTTGGCATGCTCCGTGAGCCTGGTTGGCATGTGTCCACTCTGCCAGGCAGATCGACTTCCAATGTACACCAGGTTTCCCAGCCTGCAAGGCCAAGGAGCTGACCACAGACTGTGCTGAATGTCTAGGAGCAGATGTCTCTGAGTAAGCCCAGTGGCATGGCCAGGAGTAGGGTTCACCCTTCATGTGGTTGCAAGGATTAAAGGACCTACCTCATAAGGCTTCTGGGAGGACTGAATGAGACCCTGTAGGGAAAGTATTAAATTTGGCACGTGGCGAGTTGCAGATGCTCAGAAAATAGGAATTGCCTATCCCCTGCTAGCCGTGCATCTGGAGCTCAGACTCCCCCATGTTTTTGGAGAGAAGATTTTTTCAGTCTAAAACCCTAAGTCAGCTTTGAATCCAGCTCTTGGAGAGGCCTTGAGGGCATCTGGTCTACGCAGAGATGCCGGGCCAGCTGGAGGACAGTGTCTCATGGTCGGTCTTCTACTGCCCTCTGCAGGCTGTAGACTGTACTGCAGGCAATGTTGACTTCCTTGTGCAACGTGGAAAAGATCAAGGCACCTCACTTTATAGACTCTACAGACTGAGACAACAGGGCAAGGCAAAGAGTCATATTGTGGAAGACAGCACCTCAGAATATCACCGTCATTTATAGTTCACAAAGCATGTGCTTGTTGGATTTTCAGGAGCCTTGTGGTCTCACGTGGGTACCTAAGCACAGAATGGACTGAAGGGTCATTGCTTAGCTCTAAGGTCCTCAGTGACAACCAGTGACAAGCCCCAGAACACCCCAGAAAAATCATCTGAAGTGGATCTCAAGATAAATACCTCTTTGATTTTTAAAACCCTTCAGTTTTGACCAAGCTATAAACAGCCAGGGTATCTAGAATACTCTGAAGATGGGAATTTTTTAATGAAGTGGGGTGTGTGTGTGTGTGTGTTTGGTGTGTGTGTTCCCAAGAAATGAAGACTGACCAAGACATGGAAAATACTAGCATGTAGTGTGATTATGATGATTGATCAGCATTTCTCACATGCCGACCGGCTGACAGTTTATTAGTGACATCAAGCACAAGTTCAGCTACATTGTTTCCACTATGCTCCTTCCGTGGCAAGAACCATGGATTCTGTTTGGCAGAAGGCTGGGTGGGTGTTTTATACAGTGAAGGCACATGGCCAAGTCACATCATCCACCCAGCACCACGTAGGGATGAAATCACATGCTGGAGCAGCGAAAGGGGATATTTGTTTTTCTCCTGTTCTCTTAACCAACCACAGGAACGTGAAGGAATCTAAGCAGAGCCCATTAGGCCCAGATATCATATAATAGTAAGGGAGCCGAGTCTTTAATCTCTTATATAACTGGAGTTTTCAGGTCATATATTTATAGACTTTTGGAGCAGGAGACCTTAGAGATTATTCCAGTCCAGCCCTTTCATTTTGCAGTAAAATGAAGCACCGGAAGGAGAAATGACAGTCCAAGGTCACAGAGATAGTTAGACCCACCAGGGATGAGAACCTAGGCTCCTTGACTCTTTTTCCTCCGACTGATCTTGATTTTGAGAGCACAGTTTTTAGGTGGAATTACTCTGGTTTCAAATGCAGAAGATTTTTAAACCTAACTTTTTGTTTTGGAAGATACACAAAGAGGAAGGGTAGAAGATCTAGCAGGGTGAAGGTCAATGTGCTCAATAATTGAGTTGGATGGATTTTTGTGTTATGGCATATTCTTAGTTTATGTAGCTTAACAAAATTGGATCCAATTAACCCTGAATTTGTGTTATTCTCTATTCTCTCCAATAACTGAGAGGTGGTTAGAGGTTTTAATCTCACCCACTGCCTCATTGCAAAACTTGAGTATGGATCTGAAGTTATGACATGATGTTTATTGGTTTAAAGAAAAGGCTTTCTGAGGAAGGCACACAGATTTAGAGTAACTTTGGTTTGAACCTCTGAATGTTTATAAGAATTCTCTTTGAAGGACAGACACACACCATCAGCACTTGAAGTCATGCAGGCTGTCCAGTGAGTCCAGTGAGTGGGGACACAGCACAGCTCTTCCTAAACCCATTCTAAATACATGATTAAAACAGAAATGACCATAATTGCATATTCGCCACTTAGGCCTAACAGTTCTAAATTTGCTTATCATTATGTTTGCAAATCACATTTTTGATCAAAATCTTCCAATGCATTCAATTTTCTTCCAAATGCCATCCTGATGAGTCACAGCTTTGTCATCATGCGGCTTTTACAGATCCACGTTCTGCAGTACGTGCTTCCTGCTCCATGGAAGCCCGACACAGCACAAGAAGACTCTGCTGGGGACGTTCTCCTCAGACCCTCAGAGACCAGGGCTTGCAGTTTTCCGTTGCGCCAGTGACACACTAGGAAGGAACAACAGAGCTCTCACTGCCAAGGGCTGGCTGTTCCCCTCCCACCCCCTCCATATGCGCACCTCCCACTACTGCTCCTCCAGGACCAAAACCACTCAGCAGTCCCTGACACCGGGAATGCCCCAGGGCAGGACCCCTTAATCTCCTAGTCATTCACTTATTTTTATTGAGCACTTTCCTTGTGCAGGCACTCTATTAGGCTCTGGAGATACGGTGATGAACAGTATAGAAGTGGCCCCTTCGTATGTGACACTCACAGTCCTTAAAAAGCACAACTGACTCAGAATCAGCTGCTATGTGATTCCATGGCAGGGATTTAAAAATCACTGGTGTGTTGTAACATAGAAAAGTACCTTTAAGTCTGGGGCCTCATAGGGGCTCTTAAAATGATTGAGTTCTCAAATAATTCAACAGTAAAAAAATAATAATCCCATGAAAAATGGGCAAAGGAGATGAATAGAGATTTCTCAAAAAGAGGACATACAAATGGCCAACAGATACATGAAAAAATGCTCTATACCACTAATCATTAGGAAATGCAAATAAAACCACAATGACATATCATCTCACTACAGTTAGAATGGCAATTATTAAAAAGACAAAAAATAGCGGATGTTGCAAGGATGTGGAGAAAAGGGAACTCATATACCATTGATGGGAGCGTAAATGAGTACAGCCACTCTGGGAAACAGTAGGAAGACTTCTCAAAATACTGAAACTAGAACTACCATATGACCCAGTAATCCCACTACTGGGTATTTGTCCAAGGAAAAGAAATCAGTATTTCAAAGGGATATCTGTATTTGCATGTTTGTCACAGCATTATTCACAATAGCAGACATATGGGATCAACCTAAGTGTCTATCAACAGACGGTTGGATAAAGAGAATGTGGTATATACATGCAATGGAATACTATTCAGCCATAAAGAAGAATGAACTTATGTCATTTACAGCAACATGGATGGAACGGGAGGTCATTATGCTAAGTAAAATAAGGCAGGCACAGAAAGACAAATGTTGCATGTGCTCACTCATATGTGAGAGCTAAAACACTTGATCTTGTGGACACAAAGAACAGAATGATAGGTACTAGAGGCAGAGAAGAATGTGTGGGTGGGAGGGGGATGAATAGAAGTTGGTTAATGGGTACCGACCTACAGTTATAGAAGAAATAAGTTCTAATGTTTGAGAGCAGAACAGGGGAACTATATTTAGCAACAATATTTTGTATATTTGAAAGTAACTAGAAGAGAGGACTTGAAATGAAACCAACACATACAAATGACACTCAAGGTGATGGACACCCCCAATCCCCTGACTTGACCATTACACATTCTATGCATGCAGCAAACACTCACGTGTACCCCATAAATATGTAAAATATTATGTATCAGTAAAAGAGAAACAAAGATTTTTTACAAAGGATCAAGTTCTGAATCAGATTATGTGTGAAGAGCTAACCTTGCAAACTGTATAAATCTCTTGGGAGCCATGTCTGTAACACCCTACTCTCTGGGAAATGGAGTTTGGGTAACTGTCAGCATTGGGGGCCATGGTGGGCCGTGGGAAGGTTTCCCCACAGCTGTGGTATCCTCACTGCCTGGAAGCTGCACACATGGTATGTGTGGTTCTCACCCCACAGCTAACACTATTGGCAGACCCGAGGGAGGCCTGGATAGAGACCCACATGCCTCCTTCATCCACAGTGCTGAGGTTAGAGACGGCAGATCTGCTGCCCTGGGGGGTAACCTGTACCTTCCCCATGCCTGGAACACTTTGGGACCATGAGTACCCACTTTACCCATAAATCCAAAAGGCCTATCATATTTCAAATGAAGGAAACCCAACCTGAGCATCAGGAAGAACTCAGTCCTGCTAACTCAACAGAGGTTGTGGTTGCAAAGGAAATTTGCAGAGCTCTGTAAATGCAGTGCCCACCTCAGCACAACTCAGGAGCTGAGCTGGCTCTGAGATTCCAGCAGTAGAAGAAGCTGGAATCCCACACTGGTCTTCTTTTGCCAGGCATTGCCCAATAAAAATATCACATAGGTGCTTCCCAAAGTGATTCCAATGACTATGTAATTTCTCTGCTATTTTCTGCTGCAAATACCTCCAAGGTAGTCATTGATAACCATATAGCATAGTCATCTGGTTTCCTAAGGTTGCAAAGTCCTCAAGGGCATCCGTGTGTCCCCAGTATCAGCATGGTGCTTGGAATAAATGTGGTTGATCTAATTCATTGTTCCCTTTTTTTCCCTCCATCTCTGTATACTCACACAATGTCTTTAACAAAAAAAGATCCCCAAATGCTTATGACCTACACTAAAGATTAGGCTCACTAGACTTTTATCCATCACCCTTATCTAGATAGAAAATGATGAAATCTATGGGTGATGACTATGCGCCCTATGTTCCTCCCACCTCTAGGCCCAGTTGCAGGCTGCAGCTTTAAGGGGATTTCTCATTATTCTCCTGCAAGTTCAAATGGGTGCCTCACACTCCAGAGTGGAGGGCGGCCATTGACACAAGGCTGCCCACTTGAGAGAGCCCGACATCTCTTCTCCCTGCAGAACCTTCCCTGCAGTTTGCCAGCCGATCCCCGGCCTGCCCCGGACTGAGTGGGCACGTGAGAGGCACCATACCAGGGTGGTGAACTGGTCCACGCAGGCGTTGCGGATCTTCTCCGGGGTGGCAGGGCTGTCTAGCCGGAAAAGTTCCTTTATGTTATTGTCTGAGTGCTGAGCTCGGGCTGCACGGATGGCGTCCTTGATGGCGAAGAAGATGGAGGCAGCCAGAAAGAGGGGCGGCTCCCCGACAGCCTGAACGAACGGGGCACAGGGCAGGGGGTCAGGCGAGTGTCCCCAGCCTCCACGCCACCACACAGACCCTGTGGCGCTCCTGACCAAGCAGGAGCCCTGCACCAGGAGGGCTGGTGGTGTCAGGGAAGCCGCCACCCAGCACTCACAGGCTGCACCACACACAGCAGGAAGGCACATTTGAAATTCATCAGGGACTGAGAACAATCAGGCTAGTCAACGACTGGACCTCATGGGCATATTTCTTTTAACTCTTGCTGTAAAATTTTCTCTGATGACACCTTGCAAATATCATGTACCATTTAAAGTTGCCCTAGATCATTATATTTTATAGACAACAAAATCTGACATCACTGTAACCCTTTCTTCACAGTCACGAGCCTAGAGACACAGTCCGCCTGCAGCTCTGACACCAGCATTTACAGGCACCATGATCATCCCTACAGCATCTGCTGGAATTATAGGCATAATGACAAACAAGAATTAAAACACTTTCTAGCAGAGGTTGGTTTTCTCTCCCCAAAGCATAGATCAGAGACCACATATATCAGAATCACTAAGGATACTTGTTAAAAATGCATGTTCTGGGGCCCCACCCCAGACCTAGTGAATCAAAACTTCTGGGGGTGGGCCCCATACAGGTGCATTTATATCATGAGCCACAGTGATTCCAGTGTGTGTAAAGTGTGAGAGCTGACGGCGAGGGTCACAATGTGTCCCCTCGACACACACACAAAGTAAAGTAAAGCATGAGATGAGCAAGCGGGTGCTTCATTGGTTCCCAGTGATTAGCTGTCTTCTTTTTGACCCAGGACTACATGAATCAGCTAAATCATTCTTCAATCATTCTTTCATAGTTATTGGAGACAGGGAAGAAACAGAGGAGAGTTAGTCACAATCCTCCAGGCATGTTGATCTGGTCTTAAGTTTGGGTCTTAGCAACTGGAGGAGATGAAAGGGTGCCTACAGAGGTGCCACCCCTTCTGTAGGGACTACACTGACTCTCACGAGACTACAGCTGCGTCCGTGTGGTCACCTCTGAGGGTCAACCACCAGGATGCAGGCCTGAGATAAGGGCAGGGGCCGGGATTTAATTTACAGGATTTGGTTAAGGAATCCCTCTAAGTCCACCCAAAGGAGCCAACCTCAACCACACTCAGGTGGTGTCCTCAACCCAGTTCTACTGGTTCTCAGGCAGGATGCCCTACCCTCTACCACCCTCACCAAGGCCAGTGTCAAATCCTCTTCCCTTGTCAAGACGTATCCCTTGAAGACCCACCAGGTGCATGATTGAGGCCCCATGCCACCACCCCCCATGGCCTCCCACAGGGCAGATCCGATGGCAGCACAGATCCAGAGCCATTGTACCTTGGATGCATAGATGGCCTTCTTGTTGGGGCAGTCACGGAGCAGGGACACCCTGAACTCAACAGGAATGCTGCCAAAAGCAGGGATCTTGTAGGTGCTGGGGCCCCGGGTGTGCAGGCTCCCCTCCGGGGAATAGTGCAGCTCCTCCAGGGTGAAGAGGCCAAGGCCCTGGACAAATGCCCCTTCCACCTGCAGGACAGACAGAGACCACGGTTACCCTGCCTCCCTCCTCCCTGAGGACAGATGCCATTTGCCACAATGGACACCAGGAAGCTAAAACAGCCCTCTACCGCTTACCTGGCTTCTGCCCCAGCCCTGGGATAACCTGTCTGGACTTTCACCAGGCTTTGGCTCTGGCATGCAAAGACTTTAACACTGAAGGTCAGTTGTAGAGCTTGTCGGGGTCACACAGTGGTAGGGATATTTTCCACTAAAACCTGCTGCAGTGCATTGGAGATGTTCCTTCTGTGTCACCACTGGGGAAATGGTGACCCAAAGCTGAGAAGCAAGCTCACAGGAGGATATTCTTGGATAGCAGATTCTTTGAGACCTACCTCCAGCCTTTTGAACTCCCACCCTGTCCGTCCTCTAGGGGAAGTGCCCTGCTGTACCTCACAGATCTGTTCTAGCGCACCTGCCTTGCTAGACTGGCCCACGTGTCTGCGCTCCCAGCCCCCTGCTCAGAAGAGTGAGATGTGGATTGGGGAGAGACTGGCTGTCAATCATCTTTGGATCTGCAGTGCCCGCCCATACGAGGGGCTCCCCAATGGTTGGATTCAAGAACAGATTGACTAGTGACTATATTTCTATATACTCAGTAATTGCTCATTTTTGAGAAAAGTAATTTGTATTTTCTACCAGATGCTCAATACTTGAACTCTTGATTCCTCCTTCTGTTTTCTCCCTAGTTCACCTATTCCTCTCAATAACCCTGTGTTTTCCTAAAGTGATTTTCTTTGGGCCGACCCTCCACTCCTCCTGCTTGAGTCCTTGTCTTTCGCTCCCAGGGCGCTCCGCCACCCACTGGGTGGCCACATTTATTTCCTGGAGCACAAGGCTCTTCTGGGTGGAAGGGAGATGAGAAGGGAGAAAACTCTTCTGACCTTGGACTTCCCGGACATCAATCCATATTGGTTTGCTTTCTGCCTTGACTGCTGTGTGGGCTATTGTCAGTCTAAATCCCACTCTGGGGGGACTCCCTAGGTACCATGTTCTGATCACCTAAAGACGACATTGGATGATGTGTTGGGGCTGGCGAGCTTAGCAGGGATTGGGGCACATTGGTGGCCAAGTCCATCACCACCTGGGTCCCCAGGAGCCTCACCTGCCCAATATCGATGGCAGGGTTCAGGCTGGAGCCAACATCCATGACGATGTCTGTGCGGAGGTTCTAAAGTAGACACAAAATGGAAGCAGTTTGAGAAGAAAGGGATATTTGCAACACGATAGATGGGTTTTGGTGACCCTCAGTCTGTAAGTGCAAACACAGATAGTACTTCCCCAAGCAGAAAGCTCTGGGCATGCTCAGGCGGAAACGTTAATGTTCTCACCAAGCTTCTACGGCCATTGTCACCGCTGGAGTTTGAGTTCTTAGCGGCTAGGTAGGGAGTGGAAAGCAGCAATGACCTCTTAGGAATCAGAAATAACTATGCACACATTCATGCGTGAGTGGTAAGGACAGGTTCCCAGGGACCCGGGGCTTCAAACTCAAGTCTGGGCAGATCATACAAAGAAGGGGTCAACAAATTGTGACAAGTAAAAATTACATGAAATTCAAATTTCAGCACCCATAAATAACATTTTATTTTCTTCTCTCCCTTAGTACTAAAGTTTTGTGAAGTTCTTACCTTGTGATCCCCTGTTAAGCAGTCAATTTCTACTTCAGAGCAAGCCACCCCATAGGTGAAGTAGTGGAAGGGGTTCCCTGAGTTCGTCTCAAAGCTGTAGCCAATGTTAGGTGTTCTGGGAGAGAAAAGAGAAGATACCCCACATGTATTAAGATGAACACGCCCCCTTCCTCATACACACACAAACAGCTTGTCCTACAAAATCTTTACACCCTAAAAGTGTTATTTTTTCATTTGGCTGTCCATGTGTTTTGAACAATTTGAACCTGTTAATGAAACCTAGGTATTCCAGAGCAGTTTATCTCGTCTCTCCTTTATTTGGCCAACGTTCCTTCTATAATCACTCTGTACAGCCTCTGCATGGTAGAAACAGAGGTGACAGGGTTGTCTGAGCTCACAAAGGACACGAAAGTAACATTCTAAAGGATCTGTTGAATTAGAATCCAAGGTCTTTAGATTCTGCCAATGGTGGCCCTTGGGCTGCAGGCTGTTCACCTTTCTCAAGGTGAAAGTTAACAAGATCAGTATCTCACACCAACCTGGGTGCACCTTTAAGAAACCACTCCCCACCTGCTGGCCCCTTTAAAAATTCAACGAATGCTTTGAAGAAAATGTTAAGAGAAACAAATGCGCCCTCATACATTTTTTTCTTTTTGGATCTTGAGTACCTCATACAATTCCAATTTTGCAAAAGTCACATAGTGTGTATGTATTATGTATTTGTGTGTATGTGTGTATTCACACACTCACAGTTTATGGTACACTGTATCTATGTTATTCTATATGTTACACAGAAATAACATAAACTGATATGGCCAGAATCTGAACAAAAACAAAACCAATACAGGGCTAAGGGAAAAGACTTCTCCCAGGAGAAATCACCACCTTCTTGACCCCTGACTTCACCATGTTTATCTGGGTTCACCTTTATAAAACCGTAGTTTTATGAACTCCAAAAATGTCATAGGACCTCATGAGAAAATCTTCATTATTTTGTGTTTATGTTGGCCAAATATTGGATAACCCAGGAAGCATTGGCAAAGCATTTCTTTGTCTAATATGTATAATGTATATTAACACTCATTTGTTTTTACATATATATAATATATACTATATATCATTATATATTATATTATAATGTCATTATATTATCTATATGTTCATATACTCATAAAGGAATTTTAAAGCAAACATGGAAATATTTTCCAAATCTATTGATCTGTGAAAGAAATGGTCCTAGTGAGATTTCCCAGAGGTGGCTCAAACATTATGACTCACAGTAAATATTACCATATCTTTTCATAGCTTTTGAGTCAGATGGGCAGGGTCTCCAGCTATTCACACTGCTACTGAATTTTATAGTTGCAGAAGATACATGCCCTCTTCTAAATCTCACTGTATTAACAAGTTTCCATTGTATTCTGCATTTTGGAATGAGACTCTGCACTCTAAATCCTCCTCTTGTTCTTTTGAGGGGAAGCCTCTACAAAGAAGTCCAGTGCACAGTACACAGAGGTGTCATGGCTAACTCAGAACGCCAGACACCCTGGTCCGTGCAGGAGAACCGCGAGGGAGGAGTGCAGGTGGTCGGCCCAGCACGTCGTAGACAAGGAAACAGGTTCAGAGAGAACCACCACTTTCCCCAAGGGAAATAGTGTGCTTTGAGACCAGAACTAAGACACAGGTCTTCTGAGATGGCAGCTTGTGCTTCTGCCTCCTTGGCACACAGTTCTGTAATCCCAGGTATTTTAGAGCATCTTTAGACTGAAATTAGTGGAAGTCCCTTGAAGAGAGGAGGGTTTCACTGGCGGCTGCCCTCTCCTGACCCCAGGCTGCAGGACTTGGCGCTAGAGGGGTGCTGAGGGTGAGGAGGACGCACGCTGGGAGCTGCACGAGAACAGCACTGTACTTACTTGTAAAACCCAGTGGCAGACAAGCTCACTGCGTCCATGTAGGCAGCTGTGACCTGAGGAGAGGAAATGGCCATCAGTAAGGGGCAGCTGTGGTTCCCAGAAACCCTGACCTGCTCGAGCTTTCATGAGCTCATCTTCTCCATCTGGAAGCCCATCACTCCTCCCTGCTGACCCCCACTTCCATGCCTAAGCCCACATTCTCACTGCACCTCCTGTACCAGGTCCTCACCACCTGGAGCCTGGGGTGCTACCGCAGCCTCTCACCTGGTCACCCCACCTCACGTCATCTCCCTAACATACCACACTGACCCTGCTACTGCCCTACTCTAGTGCCTTCAATGACTCCCCATCGCCTGGGGAGCAAATGCCTGATGTTCAGGACTGCCATCTTCTCCCTGGCCTTTTGTAGCACACACCATGGCCACCCAGCCACACTCCAGTGTTAGCCCTCTCCCAACCCTTCTGTGACCCCACATCTCCGCTCCTTCATTCATATCGTTCCTCCCCTGCGTCTGTCCAAATCCTTTTCTCCCCTCAACAGCTACCTCAGACTTGCCTCTCCAGTCACTTCTCCTTGGGGACTACTCCCTACTCCAACCACTATAAAAGCAACTCTATTGTGCTTATTTTATGCTTAACATGTTATTTTACAGATGTGAAAACTAACGCTTAGAGAAAAAGACTTTGACCTAAGAACTGCACTAGTCATACATTAATAACATAATGTGTGTGCACGTGTACACATGTGCTTATGGGTATGTGTGTTGGTGACTGTGGCTCATTTATTGGAGTTATCTGCTTAGGGTTAGGGTTAGGGTTAGGGTTAGGGAACCCTAGACTACATAGCTGGTGGTTGGGGACAAAGCTCAGATCAACAGGGCAGACAGTAGAGAATTGCTGCCAGGGCTGTTGTTGAAAACATTTAAATTGCCTGACAAATCCACGTGAAAACCCAAATCACCAAAATCAAGCTCCATTCCTGTGGCATTCATGCGTACAGTATTCATGCACACGGTATCTGTGAGTGTGGGAAGGAAGGGTCATGTGAGGCACAGTAAGAGGAGTAGGTCTGTAAGAATAATGTACTTTGACTCTGTTAAGGCATACTTGTACCCTAGAGCTGGCCCACGTGCAGCACGTTTTATGTGTCACTGTCATGCCCAGCTCTCCACCCCAGCTCTGGGGACTGAGGGAGCTGAGCCGCCACTGGTATCTCTGCCTGAGGGAATAGCTGCAGTCTCCCGCCTGAGGGAGACTCCTGGGCAGCTTCCCTCTGAGGAGTTCTGACTGGCAGCCCCCTGATCCAGAAGTTAGAGAATCGGGCATGAGTGCTAGTTCTGTCACTCCCAAAATCACTGGAAGGATGTAAGCTCTTGGGTGACGTCTTCGCCCTGCTCTCTCACAGATGGAGTCTCGGTGGACCCGCCATGAGGGCTGGGTGATAGGACTGGCTGCCTCTGAGACTCTCTGAGAGATGGAGTTGAAGAAAGCCAGGCTTACTGAGGGTCCCAGACACGTGGGGCGTAAGAGCAGGTCCAGGTGAGCACGCTGAGCCGTCACCCATCCTCTCAGGCTCAGGGCAGACAAATACCCCATTCCTAAGGCTGTCAAAGTCGTGGATCAAAAATGTTCCTCAAGTGACTTCCCTCACCCGTGAAAACCACAGAGAACGGGGCCCAGCGAGGGTGAGCATTTACTCATCCTGTGAGATCACACAGGCCCCCTCCTCTTCTCTTTGCCTGTTTGACTAGGTCATCATCTCCTACGCATGTTTCGGGTCAGAACAGAGGCCCTGGTGTTGATCTTCCTCTCACGTGCAAAAGTAACTTGGATCTGCTCAGACTCACCCAGTCTTCCCAGGAGCCACTGGGATTCTTTCTCTTGAAGGGTTCCAGCCTCTTCAGGATGGTCTGACACGCAGCCTGCAGAGAGCACCCACCACACGCCAGACACATCAGTCCTCTGCACTCCACAGCCGGGGAAAACCCAAGGGCCCCAGCAAGGCCTCCCACCTCCAAGCAACACTGTGCCCAGCGTGCCACTCAGGCAGCCTTGTTGCCACTCTCCAGAAGGACCAAGGCCCAGGGTGGAAGCCACAGGACTCTGCCAAAGGGGCCATCCTGGCCCTTGCTTGGAGAGCACTTCCTGACCCAGCTCTCAGGCTGACAGAGGGTGAAATGTTTGAGGGGCCGGCCCACAAGGAGGTGTCTTCTCCCATTAAATTCCTTGTTTGAGTACATCCCCTGTGTGGTCCAGAAGCAAGTGGGTCCAACACGGCTGACCCATCATCGATTTTGGTCATTGTCTCATGGACGGTTCCTACACCAGGGAGGATAGCTTCCCAGAAGCCTCTGCTTCCCTCCCAGCACCGTGCCCCGCCCTGCACTCATCCCTCCTGGCTGTGATGGAAGTGGGTACAATACTTGGGGCTCTCTTTTAGCTTGGTGTCTAGAGAAACAGCATCCGCCTGGATAAAACTGCCAAAGGCACAGCCATAGCCAAAGAGCAGAGAGGAGCCATTCCAGCTCCCACCCAGGGAGGCTCTCTGGCCCGTAGCCCCGGGTTGGCCCTCTGCTCTGCTGGCTCCCTGGGCTCCTTACATAGATGGCCTGCCCGTTGATGTCACTGCTGGAAGAGGCGGCCGTGGGAGAAGCGTTGGGCACCGTGTTAGTGCTTGTCTCGCTGATATAAATCTTAGAGGTGGGTATTTTCAGAGCTTTGCTGGCCACCTGCAAAAAGAGAAGACATCGCCCTCTAGAAAAATGATTATCATGAGGTTTGCCTGCTTTCTCTGTTACAGGCAAGAAAATAATTTTGTAAGCTCTAATCTTATTGATTCTGGGATGTTCTCACATCTGGCTGAATCTGAAGCAGCATTTGACAGAATAATTTGGTTGAATAAAATATTCATAAACCTAATGGTGACAAACAGTGCCTTTTAAAGCTAACCCTGGCTTTTCATAAAATCCAATTTGGCCAGCTCCTATGAGCCGAGCAGATGTGCTGACTCTAATCCAGCCCCATTATCCTGGCTTTCCTCTGAGGACTCTCTTGGAGCCTGGGAAACTAGCTACCTTATACACACAGCACACCCACCTTCCACATGGAAAATGCTTGTAATGGAAGTGTCTGCAGAGATCACCTGCAAAATCCTTTGCACATGTGAGGAAACTGAGGCCAAGAGGGAGAGAAGACCTGCCCAGGGTCACATGCACGTGCGTGACAGGGCCGGGTCAGATCCCAGGCCTGCTTCTGCACGGGGGTGTCCCACTGCTCTGTTGCTCACAGAACCTTCCCTTACAACAGACACCACAGTGCTGCAAGGATGCCCACAGTCCTGCTGCTCACCTGGACCATCTTGGTGTGCAGGCCCTGGCCCATCTCGGTGCCCCCATGGGTCAGCAGCACAGAGCCGTCGGTGTAGACGTGAATCAGGGCTCCTGCCTAAGCAGAGAGAAGGATACCAGGCACAAAATTCAGTAAATCCTAACTCAGCTTAAGATGTGGGACAAGAGGTGTGGAACCCAGGAGAAAGAACAGCAGCAGCAACTTCCCGGATGTAAACCGCAGATGAAAATGACGGCAGTGTAAATCTCATGATGTGACCACATAGACCTTCAGTGGCATGCAAAATGTCTTAACGCAGCCTTGTCTGGGTGTCTCTTAGCCTCAGGGATAAATAGGTCAAATCTCTCTGTGCTCACTCTACAGATGAAGAAATACGACGAGAGAGGCAGAGTTGCTGTCCTCAGTCCTACACTCAGGAAGGGCAGAAACTAGAGGTTGATCCGAGATCTCTGAGTGTCACTGCCCATGACATATTGGACAAATAAGAACATGCAAGCTTGGCTTTCATTGAAATGGCAAAGAGCTCCCCTGGTCAGCTCTGTTACTGGTGACAACAAGATTTCCCTTGCAATTCCATAAACAGGGGATAATGGGGTCCCTGTCTGGTAGAAATGGATGAAATTGTATAAGGCAATTACCTGATTCAGAAAAGGAACTGTGAAGCTTATTCCAAACTTGACAGGAATTATACACAATCCTCTCTTTTTCCAGCAGTTTTCCCTGGAGAAAAAGGAACACTCTCATAGAACCTTCTCTGCCATATGTATGATTTCTCTGACAATTTTCAGTCAACATCTTCATGTCACATCAAAACAGGACATCCTTGTAGCCGCCCATATAGTCATTGTCATAACTGAGTTGGGCCCCAACAGTGTAGACAAAACTGAGAAGGGTGGAAATTTGGGTTTTGGGTCCTTTGGGGCAGCTAGCAGAGCCCACCCTGGGTGGAATTCATATGAGGTCAAAGTGCTCTGTGATCCTGGACTGCCATCACCTCAGGGAGACACTGTGGCTGACTGATGACAATGATGCCTTCTCTGTGCTTTGTATTTGGTTATCTGAGTAACTCCGTGAGGAAGACAGCCAACATAATTATGTACATTTTGCTAATAATTAAACTGAGGCCCAGAGAGATGGAGTGACTGCCAAGTCACGTTTCTAGATTAGTGTCAGAGGCGAGGACGTAACTGTGGTGTTCTTAGTCCTGGGCTGTAACACAGTGTGCCCAGAATGCACACACATGTGTAAAGATGGACCACAGCTAATGGGCTGCGACACTGAGTGCAGGCTGTGAGCCCACCTGCCCCAGGCTGAAGATCATTACAAGATCAAAGACCTTGCTATGAGTTGGCAAACTCAGCAGCCTCAGAAGTTAGCCATTAAATTATCAGCTGTACAAAATGAAACCCAAGCGAGCACCAGCACATGGGACTCCCCCTCCCAGCTCTTACTTGTTGAACTTGTCAACCTCACTCTTCCGAGCGTGGTACTGAGAGCTTGCTAGGCATTCATCCCAGCACCTGGGCAAGGTGAACCCCTCAAGCTTCTGGTTGAAGTGTGTCAGGTCCCCTTCTTTGTACAGGTTTTTCCTCCGCACCTTCCCAAGGAGAGAGACACTGAGGCCTTGAGGGTGGCAAGAGACTGGGAGGGCACAACCTAAACTGAAGCCTCCAGCCCCCATCAGGACCTGCCTGTCCTCTGCCCCCAAGGCGAGGGGGACCAAGATACAAAGCCACTCTCCCAACCAAGTGGTCTAACCCACTCTGACTTGTGCCACCAATTCCCAGCTTACCTCCTCTGCGGGAAGCCCACAGGTCACAGCAACTTCACTCATCCAATTCTCAGCAATGAGCATGCCCTGCGGCCCCCCAAAGCCCCGGAAGGCCGTGTTGGAGGGCAGATTGGTCTTGCACAGACGCCCAGTGCCCCGGATGTTGGGGATTTTATAGCAGTTGTCCATGTGGAACAGGGCTCGCTCCATTATCTGAAGCACAGGAAACCAAAATGGGAGAGAACGGTGGGCTGACTCCAGCAGCAATTCAAATAGGAACCTGGAGGGCTGCATCCATGCCTTGCCTTCCCCAAGAAGATTTTGGGTAGATGTAGACAAGATTATTCTAAAATTTATATGGAAGAGCAAAGGAACTGGAATAGCTAAAATAATTTTGAAAAAGAAAAGAATCAAGTAGGAGGAACCAGCCCAGTCAAGATTTATTATATAGCTACAGCAATCAAGCTGTGTGGAATTGGTAGGGGGGATATTCACATAGATCCATGAAACAGAATAGGGAATCCAGACATAAACCCACTCAAATATGCCCAACTGATTTTTCACAAAGGTTAAAAAGCAATTCGGTGGACAAGGATAGCCTTTTAACCATGGTGCCAGAGCAGTTGGACATTCATAGGTCGAAAGAAAAATAAGGAAGAAAGAAATGAAAACCCTTAATCTAAGTCTCACATCCTATACAAAATTAACTCAAAATGGCTCATGGGCTTACATGTAAAATGTAAAACTGTAACACTTTTAGAAAGAAAGATAGGCACCCCCACCCCACCAGAATCTAACACCAAGCAAAGAGTTCTTAGACTTGACGCCGAATGCACTATTAATAAGAATATAAATTCATAAATTTGACTTTGCCAAAATTTTAAATGTTTGCTCTTCTAAAGATCCTGTTAAGATGAAAAGACACTGCACACCAAGGGAAAATACTTGTGAAACATATATCTGACAAAGCACTCATCTACGATATGTGCAAACCTCCCAAAATTCAACAGCAAAACCACAAATAGTCCAATTATAAGATCGGCAAAAGGCATGAACACACATTTCACTGAAGAATATATACAATGGAAAATAAGCACATGAAAAGATGATCAACTTCATTAGCCATTAGAAAAATGCTAATTAAAACCACAGTGAGATATCACTGTGAGATATCAGAATGGCTAAAACTAAAACTAAAAATAATGACAACACCACCAAATTTTGGCATGGGTGTGGAGAGAAAGAATCACTCAAACATTGCTGTTAGGAATGTAAAATGGTACAGAAACTCTGGAAAACACTTCAGCAGTCTCTTTAAAATCCAAACTTGAAACCACTGTATAATCTACTAATTGCACTTTTGGGCATTTATCCCAGAGAAATGAAGATTTATGTTAATACAAAAACTATGCACAAATATTTATAGCAGCTGTATTTGTAATAGTAAAAAACTCGGAAACAATTCAGATGTTCTTCAATGGGTGAAGAACATGGTTAAACAAACTGTTGGACATCCATGCCATGGAATACTACTAAGTAATGCAACGGAACAAATAACAGATTCACACAATTTGAATAAGTCTCTAGAGAATTATGCTGAATGAAAAACTCAATCTCAAAAGTTTCATGTTGTATAATTCCATTTACATAACATTCTCAAAAATGACAAAATTATAGAAATGGCAAACAGATTAATGGCTGCCAGGGGTTAGGGAGAGAGTTAGGAAGGGAAGTAGTATGGGCATAAGAGGGCAACTTAATGGATCTTCATGGTAGTAAACATGTTTGTATCTTGACTGTATCCGTGTCAATACCCTTGTAGTCATATTGTACTATAGTATTGCAAGATGTAACCTTTGGAGGAAGCTGGGTTAAAAATAATGCATTAGAACATGGGCAAAAGATATGAACAGAGGTTTTCCCAGAGTATATATAGTACATACATGGGATCGCTCTGTATTATTTCTTACAACTGCATGTTAATCTACAATTATCTCAAAATAAAAATTTTAATTCCCAAAAAGAGTACAGTATGATCTTGACTGCTAAATTACAGATAAGGAGGTGATATTGCTTAGTACTAAAGGGACCCAAGGAACAGTACAGGACCCAGGTTCTCTGAATCCTGTTTCAACTGTAAAGACATAACTTACCACTTAGGTCAATCATTTATTTATCAAATCAAAAAATATTTAAAAGGTGCTCATTGTGTGTCAAGCACTATGAAAGATATTGGTGTTGCAAAGAAGAATAAACTATATTTACTGCCATTGAAGGGTCCATAACCCAGGAAAGACAAAAACCTGAACTTTTAACCATGATTTCAAGTGTAAGTGCTACAGGTAGTATACAAGAGTATAAGGGACTAAGGTAATATTTACTCTGCATGATAAAGAATCAATGAGGAGTCAACCAGATAGAGTTGGAAGGAAGCATGTTTTAGCTATGGAAAACATCATGTACAAAGTCAGTGGAAGGTACAAGAGAAAGGTCTGTTTGGAAATCAGAGATCTTCGATGTGACTAAAGGAAAGGGAACATGACAGGAGATGGGGGACGGGGACACAAAAAAGTATAAGACTTATGCACTGAAAACTATAAAACATTGCTGAGAGAAAGGAGAGGAGATTTAAATAAATAGAAAGAAAATCCATAATTACAGATTGAAAGACTCAATATTATTAAAATGGTAATTCTCCCCAAACTATAAATTCAACACATTCCCTATCAAAATATCAGCAGGCTGTCTTGTAGAAATTGACATGCAATTCTTAAAATTCATATGAAAAGGACTCCAAATAGCCAAAATAATCTTGTAAAAGAACAAAGTTGGAGGCTCAGACTTCCAATTTCAAAATTTACTCTAAAACCGCTGTAATCAAGAGAGTATGGTACCAGCATAATGATAGGTATGTAATAATGGTACAGAATTGGGATTTCAGAAATAAATCTTATGTTCATCATCAATTGCTTTTTCTCCCTAAATTTGCCAAGGAAATGCAATGGGGAAATGGTAGTTTTCTCAACAAATGGTATGGTGACAATTGAATATCCACATGCAAAAGATGAATTTAGCTCCTTACCTCACACCATATAGAAAAATTAATTCAGAATGGATCATGTTAGACTTCACCAAAATTAAGAACTTTTCCACTTTATAAGACAGCAGTTAAGAAAATAAAGAGACAAGGCACAGAAAGGGAGAAAATATTTGTAAATCATATATTTGATAAAGGTTTTATACCTGAAATATATGAAGATCTCATATGATTTAATACCAAGAAGGCAAATATTCAAAAATGGGCAAAATACTTGAACAAACATTTCACCAAATAAACCATATGACTTACTACTTAGCATATAAAAAAAATATATGCAACCTCATTAGTCATTAGGGAAACACAAATTAAAACCACAATGAGATATCACTCCACGTCCACAAGAATAGCTGTAATCAAGAGACAGACACTACCACGTGTTACTGAAGATGTGGAGAAAAGGGAACCCCTATACATTGTTAATTGAAATGGAAAGTAGTTCAGTCACTTTAGAAAATACTTTGGTCATTTCTTTATGTTAAGTTCACCAATGACACAGAAATTCTACTCCTAGGAATCTACTAAGAGAAATAAAAATATACATCCACACAAGACTAGTGCAAGAATGTTCAGAGCAGCATTATCCATAAGAGATAAAACCTGAAAACAACCCCCCTAATGTCCAACAAGAGGTGACTGGAAAACAAAATATGGTATAATCCATAGAATGGAATATTATTCCTCAGGGAAAAGGAATGAAGTACTGATACATGCTACAACATAGATGAACCTCCACAACACAATTCTGAGAGAAAGAAACTGAACACAAAAGACTATGTAGTGTAGGGTTCTCTTTCTATGACTTGGTGACACAAGGAAAATCTGTGAAGACAGAAAGCAGATTAGTGCTTGCCTGGGCCTGAGGAATGGGAGCGGGAGTGACTACAAATGGGTACAAGAAATTTTGGGGTGATGGATGTTCAAAAACTAGATTGTGATAATGGTTGTACAACTCTTTAAATTTACTAACCACCATTAAATTATACACTTCAAATGGGTAAACTTTATGTATGTAAATTACACTTCAATAAAAAGGTTTTTAAAAATGTAAAGGCAATGCAATTTATTGTTTAAAACTAAAACATCACAGAAATGTGTAATGTAAAAAAATGACAGTGTGTGCCCCTAAGTACCACTCCAATCACTGTTAACAATTTGACCACTGTTAATGGTTTAGTGTATGTTCCTTCAGACTTTTTCCATGTCTATCATATATATATGATATATGCATATATATGATATATATGTACATATACACATATCATAATATCATATATATATTAAAAACATGCATATACACACACACAATGCCACCACACCATACATAAAACTTTGTAACTAACTTCACCAGTTTGGCGAAATATCTTGAACAGGAAGGGTGGGTTTATCGGTGAAGTAATCTGATCATCCCTGTACTTCAGAGATTAATCAAGGTTGGGAAACCTGAAGGTGGAGACCAGTGAGGAGGCTGCTGCAACAGTAACAGGCAAGACCTGGGGAGACCTGTGCCTGTATGGGAACAGGCTATGGGGCACACCCTTGACCCCCTAGTGACCCCTGGGTGCAGGGGTGGGTGTGGGTCCTACTCACACCCTGAGAGAGGTCCTGGGTGTTCCCCGCGTTGCTGAAGTGATCCACCTCCAGAGCCACGACCTTCCCAGTCTTCAGGAAGCCAACCTGGTGAAAGGAGAGTGATGTCTCAACGGTCCCCTTCCTGGCTCTGATCCTCCCCTCCCACTTATGCTACGTGGAAGAAACAGGAAGAACAAGACATCACACCGTGGAAACAAAAGCGACCTGAAGAGGTCACCAGAAGGTAACAGGTGAAGAGGAGCGAAACTGACACCTCCCCGTGGTGCACCTTGGCACCTTGAGCCTGCACACGCTTGCCCCCACCCCTCCCTCCTGCTGCCTGCTCCCAGCTCTAGGAGAGGAAGACAGGAGGTGAAAAAGAGAGAGTGAGTCACAACAGGGCAGGGAGGGGAGGGCTGGGAAGAGAAACTAGGAAAGACACCAGAGCGCCCCTCACAGCTCTGCTCAGCAGACAAAAAAAGCTACACTTTGCAGGAGCACAATGTACTTGCACATGCTTGACCTCACGTAACCATTAAAAATACTCTTTACAGGCCGTTTTACAAGTGTGGACACTGGGACCCCAAAAAATGGAGGTACTTTCTTCAGGCCCACAAGAATTTGAGAATAAGAGAAATACAATACTCTTCTGGGAGTTCAATCATGAAATAAAGTCCGCATACATCAAAGGGGTGATGTTCAAAGCCGGGTCATAGAGAGAGAGGGCACCCAGGTTTCCAGAGCTGGACTGAGCCCTGGAAGGCTATACTGATGTATATAGGGAAAGCCTACATGGGTCACTCATGGAAACCCAGAAAAAGATTGTCCCAGAGGGAAGTTTGGGCAGTGCCCAATCCATGGTCCAGTAGAGCAGGTGCCCATCCTAACATCCTGTGCTGTCCAGGCCCCTGGGAAGTTTTATTTTCCACTGTAAATTACTAAGCAGTCACTGAGTTTTACATGAAGCCTGTGAATGTGTGAACACTGGGCCACACGGCACGTCTTAACCTAGGTCTGCTGACAGATCACACTTCTGAGTCTGACTGGCCAAAGGCCAGATGCAGACCACAGCAGATTCTCAGAATCCATGCAGCCACCCTTGGGAGTGGCCTGTCAGCCTCCCTGGGACTCCCTTCTGTGTTGCTGTTGGCCTATTTGTATCTCTCTCCTTCCTATTCCTTCTTTGAATTTCTACAGATAGTCATGCACAAAATAAGGGTACAGCCTCAGGTTTACCCACAAAATGACACAGCACACCCCCCAAATCTAGAACCTTGTATCTGGCCAGGAAGGGATGCCTGCCACCAGTGATCAGCATGTCCTCATCACGGTCCAGCATGCAGCGCACAGGGCGGCCGGTCCTGAGGGGGGTTCCAAGAGAGTTAGAAACCTATGAGTCTTCGACAACAGCCTAGCCCCATGAGTCTCAGGGAGGAAAACAGCAGAGAAGCTGTCTTTCCCACCTGGGCCACCAAGCAGACCTGCACTAGGTGCTTGGCCTTGTAGGCACTGTGTGGACAAGGTGGGGAACACAGGATGTGAGGCATGTCCTCCGCCTAGGAGAGCTCGAGGCTGGGTATGGGAGATCAGATGTGAACACATGCATCAGAACACAAAGAAACAGGTGATGTTACCCTCACCCTGTGCCCAAGGGTTCTAAAACCTGAGGGCTATGAGAATTCAAAGCAGGGGGAAACTACTTCCAACAGGGAAAAATCCAGAAAGCCTTCCTGGCAGAGGCAGCACCTCTTTCTTTTTCCCAGAGCTAGCTGGAAGAAGCAGGCTTTGCAACTCACTTGTGTGCAGCCAGGGCCACTGCCGTGGACACCACAGTGCTCCGGGTCTCCTTCCCTCCAAAGGCTCCTCCCATTCTCTTCACTCGGACCAAAATCCGGTTTGCTGGAACCCCCAACATATTTGCAACAAAGCTCTATGGGCAAGAGAGAAAACACTCTCACTGAATGCATCATCTGGACTTATTTCAGAGCCTTCCTGATGCACATGGGCCTAATTATTGCTGTGAATTCTGAAATTCCTTGATTCAAAATCCCCGTGCAGCCCAAGGCTAGTGGAACTGGGGTCCAGCACTCATCAGTCACTGCAATCCGAATTCAGACACCTGGTTTCTAACCAGGTGGGTGAGCATCTGGTCACAGGGTACTTTTAGAAACTTATTCCACCTGGCCAGGGACTGGTAGGTCATGAAGGTAGGACCAGCTGCCAAAAATGCTGGCAACCATTGTCACATCATAGGAGAAATGGGACATATTTAACCTGGTGCAGATAATTTAGTGGTCCTTGTGGCTATCACTTAATCCAACCCATTCATTTTACAGATGAGGAAATTGAAGCAAGATATGACTTGACCAAGGCCATATGGCACTAGAATGATAATATCCAACACTTACCAGGCTCTAGTTCAAGTATTAAAACTCTTCTAATCATTGCAATAACCCTATCAGGCCCCATTTTAAATAGATGTAGAAACTGAGGCCAAGAAAGGTCATAGAACAAGCTCAGTGACACTACTTCCTGGTGACAGAGTCTGGCGCCAGGACCATTACACTCAAGTCCTCTTCTGGACCAGCCCAGATCTCCCTCTTTCCATTTGCCCGCTGCCCTCTTGGTCAGCCAGGAGCTTCCCATTATCCCCTCAGCCTCTTGAGCTGACCCTCATGACATCTACCTGGGTCTTCATGGTGTTCTGTGTAGACACAAAGAGCTCCATTTCCCCTGCCTCGTTTTTTGGGACAGCAATGGTGCAGTTAGTCTCCAGGTAGAAGTGCTCTTGGCCACCAATGTACAGCTCTCCTGAGAAAGCAACGAGACCCCTCCCAGTGAGCCCGATGCTACAGAAGGGGCAAGTTTGCTTAGAGAGAGAGTGTGCTCTGCCAAGTGGCCAACTTATCACAGGTAACCTCTGTGGTCCCTGATTGGGGTAAAAAGGACCCCAAAGTCTTGGCCATCTGGGAGCTAAGAGCTCTCCCACCCCTCACAACAAAGAAACCAGATGACACTGAAATGCATCAGCTGCAAAGTGCTTTTCTCATTGCAGCCAGTGGAAATCAAAGAGTTCTAAAACTATCACTTTAAAAAGTAAAGAAGGAATTAATAGATGTGATTTGGAAAGCTGAAAACGAGAGCATGTCCCAGAACTGAAGCTACCAGGCCCGTTGCAGAGTTGGCTACATAGTGACTTGGCAATGCACAACAGCCAGTGTCAAAGACAATCCCCAAAGGGGCTAATCAGCAGCCTTGTCCTGGATGAGAGCTATGGACCTAATCTCACAGTGTCAGAGACAGAGTGGGAGGAAGGGCAGGGGAGAGGGCTAGCTAAGGATCGGTCAGGACTGCCTTCTGGAAGGTGAGGACGGGGAGGAGTCTGTGTGGTTAGAGGCTTAGCCAACCCACGGCTGGTCGGGCATCAGTGGCCATTATCTTCCCCAGACAGTCTTACAAATCAGAATACACTCGAATCTCTCTAGCATCACTTAGATCCAGCCTAGAGAGAGTGGAGATTAAGATAAACGAAGCTCTATCCTAGCCAACTGTTTATCATTTTGTTACAAACATCAGAGAGCATCTTCTGTTAGGAAGTGTTTGGTAATCACTTCCCTGTTTCAAGGCTCAGCATATATCTCTTGAATTTAATTAGCAAACCAGGGCCACCCCATTCTCGCTGCTGCAGGGTGCAGCTGTACCTGAGACAACATTATCTGCTTCAGAAAACCCTTTCTTGATGTCTCCCTTCTCAATCTTCAGCTCAGATCCATAAAAGGAGTTGTTCTTTATAGCATCCTGAGGATCACAAAGAAGCTCTGGTCACTTGGCTTTTAGGGGGAGGAAGATGGCTTCTGACTGGGGAAAGAGAAGCGCTCTGAACTGGTGCCTGTCTCTTCCCCTATATGAATCTCTACCATCTTCATAGACAGACTTAAATTAAGCCCTGTGATACTCCAGGGAGTCTTATTCCTCCATGTCCTCTGCTGCAAATGGACAATCCTGAATTTTGAGGAAAAGCAAAGAATCCCACAAGGAAGTAATTAGAGCTGAAATTCGGGGGAAGTGGAACTTAGTTTAGTTGACAGTGGACTGAGCCTAAGATCATAAAGAAGGTTTCATTAGACCAGAAATCCCTGAGCTGGAAGGGATTTTAAAGTCCTCTACTCAAATCCCTACCCGCTGCTTGAATCTCCTCTAGAAGATCCTAATAAATGTGTCTCCAGGGACAGGGAGCCCACTCCTCCACACAGGCAGCCCATACTTAGTTACCTCAATTGTGATAATGGCTGGAAGTTCTTCGTAGGTGACTTTCACCCCTTGAGCTGCTCTCTGAGCATGTTCGGGAGTGTCGGCAACCACAGCACCGATGATGTGCCCAACACAAGTAACCTGGGAGCAGAGACAGACTGCTAAAGAACATAACCAAGCTCCTCATGAAGCAAATTAATTTGGGATTGTTCAAAAAGGCAAAGGAAGTCCTTGCTGTCACAAAGTACATTTTAGGAATGTGCTGCAGCCTTTTTGTTTTCTTATCCTACTAATTGAGTTTATATGCCTCTTCATAAGTGCTTAGAATCAGTAGAGCTAGAACAGGACTTAGAGATCACTGGGATCAGGATGGCAAACGGATTTCATCTCAAGGGCCAATCTGATTATTTAGTACCGGCAGCTACTGAGCGCTGCACTGGGTAGACTATCGTGATTGATTACTGATGTCTGCCATGAGCACAATGGTAGATATATGGCACCAGGAAGTGTGTGTGTCAATTCAGATTTTCTTCAGCATGTTTGGTCTTCATATGAAGAGATGGAGACACAGAAGGCAAGCTCACAAGTGGCTAGTGACTAGATCAGGACTAAATCTTAGGCCCTGACTCCAGTTTTCTTTCTTTCCACCACACCACTCTCTTTTATGTTCCATTTCCTAGATTTACACCAAAAGCTTCTCAAAGGCTGCAATCATGTCTTGTGGACATGAGCCAATTAGATGCCCAAAAGCTGTAGCTCCCAAATGCTGGTTCTTAGACTTGACCTATAAACAAGATTTTTTTCATTTTATGTAGTAACAATTGGTTTTTCCTTTAATAATTCAGCTACATAAAAGCTTAATGGATCTCTTTCAGGGATAATTTTCATCCAACACCCTCCTCAAAATTAACAACAAAAAAATTGTTATCCAGCTCATCACTTTGGAATATGAGGTTTCTGACAATAGGAACCAATACTTAGCATGTACATCTCTAATCATTATCTCTTGAGGCCTCAATTAAGTTATTGACTTAGTTGGTTAGTGCAGTGGCAGCCGAACCTGGTTGAGACTCAGTAACCATAATGCTAGCAGTGCTCTTGGAGGCTCTTGAAGTTTGTAAAGCAATTTGTTCTTCTACCAAATGCTGTCCTTGTGGAGTCCTTGTGTTTCACATTTGCAATTTTTTGTTCTTTCTTTTATGTCAATAATAAGGTGAATTTACCCTTAAGATACACCTACCCATTTCTAATTTGCAACATTTGATCTGTATTGGAATTATAAAATGACTGAGAACAATTCTATGAGGATTCTATAAGGATTTTTGTAGCTGCTGTCTTAAATGTTTGAAACTTTTTATTGTAGGATTTCATATAGTTGAAATCAATAGATAAGCTTTTGTATGAGTTCATATAAGTGAATTATCAATACATATAGTGGTGGTATTGTGATTTCTTTTCTGGTTTGTTTAATTAATTCTTATTTTCTTTTAATAAAGGAGCTTAATGTTGTGCCTTAAGAACCCAATTGTTAATTCAAACGCAATCAACAGCCTTGTTTTACTGCCACTTTGGCATGGAGTCGTCCTACTATGTACAAATAGCAGCCATCAATTAAATAAACAGGTAACATTCTATCTCTTTATAGATTTTCCTGAACCCATAAAGAAATCCAAAGCAAACCTCACCCATTGGATGATGGTCATGATACATGCAAATGTATAATCTTGCAAGAGTAGGGATTTGGAGCAATGAGCACAAATTAAAATGTCAATACTTATTCCACTTACTTAACATAGAAAAAACATTCAAGACCTACCTTATCCTTTGCAAAGACTGTTTCATCATCGCAAATTCCAGTTACATTACTCCCAGGAATATCACCAGCTGAAAGGAAGCAAACAAACCCTGGCACCTTCTTAGCTTCTGAAGTCTCTATGGACCTAAAAGAATGAGGGTGTGAGGGGTTAGGCCGGCAGGCTGAAGCAGGGGACCCCTCACCTGGCTGGATAACCCTGTCCTCATTTTAATGAGCTTCCCTCCGCCCTAATTCTTCCCTTCTCTGCTTTCTTTTCTGTTAGATTCTAATTCAATTCTGTTCTATTCTGCGAATGTTGGTCGAATGCTTACCACGTGCAGGCTACCGTGCTGGATGCGGCTGGGGGTATAAGACGGATACACCAGGCCAGGCCTCCATGACCTCATGCTAAGCCCCGTCTGGTCTCCAAGGACAAGGGAGCCAAATCGCAGTGAGCAGTGTTACCTCTGGAGAGCTCTGGCTAAAACCCACAGCCCCGGCTAAGACTCATCCAGAATCAGCACATTAGGGGCCTTGCTGCGCCACTGATACAATGGCCATGAGCATCTTCACACAGCCGAATTTCTCTCCTCATGTCAGTGGTGCCATCCAGCACGAGCTGGCATCCCGGGCATAAGTAGGCAATATGGACCGCAAAGAGAGAATGCCTGGAGAGGTGATCAATTATAACAGTCTAGACTGGGTCCTGATCACTCTGGCCCATGTCCCCATGGGGAAGTGGGGCAGAGACACCTCAGAGAAAAGTATAGAAACTGCCCTAAGTATCAACCATCTTCAAACAGTTAATCCTCACAAGAAACCCTTAAAGTCATTATCATTACCCCCATTTTACATTTGGGGAAACTCAAGCTCAGTGAAGTTGGGTAGTTTCACTGCTACCTAAAGTCACTCCCCCAGGAAGCAGCTTAACTGGGATTAGAACTGAGGTTGAGTCGGTGCAGCTCTGCCCACCACACCCACTTCCTCGTGCGTGCAGCCCAGAAAAGCCCTGATTTTTGCTGTCACAACAATGTCCCTCCCCACCCCATCCTCCTCCATTCATTCTCACATTGCTTGGATGGAGGTGGTTTGAGTGTAAGCAGTGTGAGTTACTGTACTGTCAACAGGGGCTCAAGACAAGGACAAAGGCAAAAGAATGTACCCTGCAAGTAGCAACCATGCACTTAAACATTTTTTTTCAGGTTCCTGGAAAAGTGTATTGATCTGTTAGATTTCCTCTGTGTCTGGTTCACCATTCTGGGAGCCTGTCTCCAGGCTGGGAGCCTCAGTAGAGAAAAGATCAACGGCAAGGAGATCTGATCCCTTGGCCATAGAGGAGCAGGAGCTCTAGGGAAGGTTTTCCCAGCTGTGCACTCAGCAGGCCATGTGGCTAATGCCCACCCAGAAATGCAGTTCACACTCACTTGGTTGAACAGCCAGAGGTGGCACAGCACAGATGCCCATGCTGCTCACTTCAAATGCCAACTCTGCTGCTTACCAACTATGTGGCCTGGGGCAGGTAATTTACCCTGGTTGTGCCTCAGTTTCCTTGTCTGGAATGGGGAGAGAATAATAGGACCTGCCTTTAAGGTTGTTGTGAAGAATGAATGAGCTGGTATACTGTAAAATGCTTTAGACTAAGTTGTGGCTGATATTAAGTGCCATGTGAGTGTTAGGTGTTATTACTATAAGAGGTGGCAATTCTTGCTGTTTGAGCTCTCAAAAGTTCAACAAACACGTGCAAGTAATTATTCTCTACTAGGTGCTTCATAGATGCTGTTAGTAATCCTCACAAAACCCCCTATTACAGTTGGGGAAACTGAGAGTTTAAGTGCACAGGCCAAGGCCACAGGTGCTAAGCACCAATCCAGGTGTGCCAGACTCTAAGGCCAGGTTTTTCCCTTTAGTACTAACTCCAGTTCTCCTGAGATTTGGCATTTCAGCCTAGCCTAATATCCAGACTGCAGATCTAACCTGGCCCTGTCCAAACCACTTCAGCAACTGGAGTGTCATCCCCCTCTGTCCAGCACTCCGAGGCCTTCCCGACC
Source organism: Mirza zaza (assembly GCA_008750895.1). Lineage (NCBI taxonomy): Eukaryota > Metazoa > Chordata > Mammalia > Primates > Cheirogaleidae > Mirza > Mirza zaza. Next base: position 59,397 of record VSMD01011559.1, on the reverse strand, counting down.
TGGCCCTGCCAAAGTGAGCCCCCCTCGCTCTCCCAGGAGCACACTTTCTCCAGGTGCCACTGGGCCCCTCGCCCTGCCTGCTCCTCTCCAGACTGTGGTTTTTAGTTAATTCCCTGTCTTTCCTTCTAGACTGGGGTGTCCTGGAGGAACCTCGTTATCTTTGTATCTCCAGTGCCTGGCAGGGTGATGCCCACTGCCCTCATCCCAGAGTGCCATCGGCTCCCCAACAGTGGCGACACTCACTTGATCTTGGCGTGCGCCTGGGTGCTGGTGACCAGCCGGAGAGACAGCTCATTGGCGTAGCGAGGGATGTCGTCACAGTACACAGCCTCGCCTGAGGCCTGCATGTCTGCAGCCAGGTGGCGCAGGGGCCGGCCCACGGTGTCCTCCTCAGACTGGTCCTTGGGCACCTCCTGGAACAACATGGTCGCCAGTTAGGCTGAGCTGCTGAGGACGCTGCTCCTCTACAGGCCCAGGGCAAACTGTGGAGAGCTTCGGGCTAGATGGCAAGGCAAACCTGAGAGAATAGAGGAAGCAGAGGGGCGTGGGGCAAAGGAAACAGGAGGGCACATAAGGAATGGAGAGGGACCTAAATGTCCATTAATTGGGGATTGGGTAAATATATTGTGCTACACTCCTACAATGGAATAATGTGTAACCCTTAAAACAATTAAAATATACTTTTGAAGAATTTTAATTGGAAGAAAAGAATGTTCATATTAAGTGTAAAAACAGGCTAGGCACGGTGACTCACACGTGGGAGCCTAGCACTCTGGGAGGCCCAGGGGGAAGATAGCCTGAGGTCAGGAGTTCAAGACCAGCCTGAGCAAGAGTGAGATCCTATCTCTACAAAAAATAGAAAAATTTGACAGGTGTGGTGATAGACATCTGTAGTCCTAGCTACTCAAGAAGCTAAGCCCAGGAGTTTGAGGTTGCAGTGAGCTATGATGATGCCATTGCACTCTAACCCAGGCAACAGAGCTAGAGACTCTGTCTCAAAAATAATAATAAAAAAATAAAAATTAAAAAAATTTAAGTGCAGAAACAGGACATAAAACATTGCATGTATGTGTTTATGTGTGTATATGATTCAAATTCTATCGGAAAAGATAATATATGCTATAAATATAGTATGTGTGTGTGTGTGTGTGTATATATATATATATATATGTGTCCACATATGCATAGGAAAAAAAACAAAAAGAAGAAAAAATATATAATAATGACTTTCTCTTGGAGGTGGGATTTGGGGTGATTTTTATTTTCTTCTTTATATTATCCTGTATTTTTCAAAATGTTTTAAAATAGATGAATTTTATAATAAAGTTTTATTTTCATTTGCTCTTCAAAGTAATAAAAATAATAGCTACTATTTGATAAGTGTTTACTATATGCCAGATATTATCTAAGCAATTTACTTTTATTAACACATTTAATCCTCAACACCACTGTACGAAACAGGTACCATCATTATCCCCATTTACAGGTAGGTGTAATTAACTTGCCCAAGAGGCACAGAGAGGGTAAATGACTTTTCAAAGTTAAAGAATCCTGAAATGGCAGAGTTTGGGTACAAATCTAGGCAGTCAGGCCCCAGAGTTCATGGTTTCAACCACTACACTCTAGGATAGGGGTCAGTAAATTGTGACCTGTGGGCCAACTCTGGCCTACTGTCTGTTTTTGTAAAGTTTTATTGGAACACAGCACACTCATTCATTCATGTATTGCCGATGGCACTTTGGGGCTACAATGACAGAGTGGAAAAGCTGCAGTAGAGACTCTCTGACCCTCAAAATCTTAAGTGCCCACAGGTAAAGTTTGCTGACCCTTTATCCAGGACCTTTCAAAAACTTGCAGTTGATAGAAACATTTTTTTTAGCATGCTCAAGAAGACTTCTGGCTTTGCACATTAACCCACAGAGGGGCTGGAAAAGATAAAATGGAAAAAAAAAATCTTTAACAAACAGGTACAGATAAGAGTCTAATCCCAAGAGAGAAATTTAGGCAAACAAAGGGGAAATACCTGCATTGACGTCAATATGATGCCTATTTTCTTCACTGGATATCTATGTGCAAGAATAAGGAGCTTAATGCACCTACATACAATTGAAGTCGTTCATTTGCCAGTGGGCAGCCACTGATCACCTGATGTAGGATGATACTAGTGGCAAAGGCCCCTGATGTTAGCCATATACCATCTGTACTCACTTGGAAGAGCTGGACGTTGGTCGGAGGGTCTTTCTGAAAGAGTAAAGTGGCACTGACGAAGGTGGGGTCCAGTAGACCACACATCTGTGGAGGCAAGATAATAACGAAGGTGACCATGACTATATTTCCATCATTGATCCCTTCCTTGGTTGTCCCCAAGTGATAAAATATGACAACCAATCCATTCATTCCCATGTTATGGCCCTATAAATACTGGCTAGACCTCTCAACATCCAAACATGGACTCTGAGGACTCAGTGTTTAGTAACAGCCTCAGCCACCCTGCGCCAGCAGACCAAACAGTCTCTACTTTCTCCCACACACCACATTCTCTCTCTCCTTCCTTCCTGCATCGATATACGCTGCCCTTGGTGTCGGAGATACACTTCTCCCTGGCCTTCCTGGAAGTCTCCCTTATCCTCCGCAATTCCATGGGGAGTATTTAGTGATAAAGAATGCGTTTACGAATGTTTATAGCAGCACAATTCACAATTGCAAAGTTGTGGAAACAACCCAAGAGCCCATCAATACATGAGTGGATTAATACAATGTGATATATGTATATCATGAAGTACTACTCAGCTTTAAGAAACAATGGTGATATATCACCTCTTGTATTTTCCTGGATTGAGCTGGAACCCATTCTGCTAAGTGAAGTATCTCAAGAATGGAAAAGCAAGCACCACATGTACTCACCAGCAAATTGGTATTAACTGATCAACACCTAAGTGGACATTATAGGAGTAACATTTATCGGGTGTCGGGCAGGTGGGAGGGGGGAGGAGGGGATGGGTATATACAAACATAATGAGTGAGATGTGCAACGTTTGGGAGATGGTCATGCTTGAAGTTCTGACTCGAGGGGGGAGGGGGACATGGGCAATATACATAACCTTAACATTTGTACCCCTATAATATGCTGAAATAAAAAAAGAATGTGTTTACATTACAGTGTCAACAAAAGAAAAGGGAATATAGAACTCTATGCAATGTGCCCCCAAATCTGTTTAGAAAGTGATATCTCCAGATAGGAAGATAATAGATATATTGATAGGTGGATGGAAGGACAGACAGAAACAGAAAGAGAGCAAGTTGGGGCAGACAAACAGTGTGACAGAGAAATGGACAGATAAATGTAGGAGAAAGATCATATAACTTAATCAAAATATTAGCAATGATTTTCTCTGAGATCTGAGAGTAAGAGTAATTTTAGGTTTTCTTTATATGACCCTGAATTTTTTAAGTGTTCCACACTAAGTCCTTATTACTTTTATAATTAGGGGAAAATGTATTATTAATGTTTTTAAAAGAGGAATTTAGCTCTGCCATCCCCATATCTGTGAAGCTTTCTCTCCTCTGTGCCCCTCCACCCCCCATCCCCGCAGCTGTCTCACAGCACGCCCTCACTGGCCACATGTCCCTACACTACGCTGCCCCTAGCGCCGCATGCAACCTGGCGTGCACAGGCGAGAGACTGATGCATGTTGGTGAACAAATCTCAGCCTCTCCTGAGCGCACGTCCCGCGCGTGCCCCGGCCCCCTGGGTGTTCCAGCCCCCGCTGACATTCCCAGTCCACCCTGCCTTCTCGTCACACTCTACATTCCCTTTCCAACCCACAAAACCACAGTCATATTAACTCTACTGCCAGAAGGATCGTCTGGTTTGCCTGTCCCTTTTGCAGATTCACAGCTGAAACAGAGAGAAATGTGACTATTCAAGTTCTCACGGGGAGGTAGAGACACACCCGCAACCCTGACACCCAGCCCAGCACTCTGCCGCTCAGCCGACTGGTCGCTCCCATCTCGTGGCTCCTAGACTGTGTCTCTGGTCCCTGCTCGTCTGCCCTCAGGTGTCCAGAGGAGAGGAGCAAGTCTACCACCCAGACCAGATTCTCACGTCCCCCCAAAAAAATGCCGCCGAGAACCTGTGACTTGCCAGGCTCCACACTCACGTTTTCTGGGTTCTCCTTGCCCAGCTTCTGAAGAACTGTCAGGTAGAACTTGAAGAAGAAGCTGAGGGTGAGGGTGCGCCGGAACTCCACCATGCCGCCAGGGGCGTCGGGGGGCAGGTGCAGCTCCTCTGCCAGGCCTGCGCACACGTCCTGCAGCAGCTCCTCCCTCCAGAGCCTGCCGAGAGCAGAGCACGGCGCTCCCACCCAGCCCTCCATGCCCCGTGCGGAGCCGGGTGCCCAGAGCTCGGAGTTGGACAAACCTCGGCTCAAACTATGGCTCGAATACTCAGAGGACTTTAGGCAAGTTACTTAACCTCCTTGAACCTCAGTTTCCTTATCTGTAAAATTAGATACACTAAAGAAGACCACAAAAATATAAATATTGATAATTAAGTCTATTGAGTCCTTACAATGGACTAGTCAATACCCTACGTGCTTTATATGAATTGTCACTTTTAATTTAAATTAAAATTGTAGTAGGGAAAATTCTTATACCCATTTGCCAATGAGAAAACTGAGGCATGGGGAGAGTAACTTGACTTAAGTTACTGATTTGGTAAATGTCAGAGGCAGAAAGTGGAACAAGGCTGCAAATTCCAAGTTGAGCTTTGTTGATCTTATGTGATTATTTTAAGAATTACATACGATAATGCCAGTGAAGTGCCTGGTACAATTCCTGTTATATAATAGCCATAGTAATACTAATAGTATTAGTAGCAGCAGCAGTAGTAATAGCAGCAATAGTAGCAGCAATAGTAGTATTTGATATTATCAGTAGTGTCAGCACCAGCATTAATACTATTAGTAATCATACTTGTAGTGGCAGCAGTAGTCATAGTAATAACAACGGTAACAGTATAAATAGAAGTAGTAATAGTAGTGGGGTAAAAAGCAGTATTAATGGTAGCAATAGCACCAGTGATACTAGTAGCAGTAGAAGTAGTAGTAGCAGCAGCAATATTACTACTAGTGTAATAGCAGCAGCAATAGTAGTAATAGTAATGGTAACAGCAGCAATGCTAAAAAGTAGTAGTCATGGCAGCAGCAGCAACAGCAATAAATACAAGTAGCAACAGTAATAGCAGCAGCAGTACTAGTAACAATGGTAATAGTGATAGTAGTAGTAATAGTAGTAGCAGTAATCGCAGTAGCAATAGCAGTAGCAGCAGTAATGCTATTAGTAAAATACTAATATTAATAGTAACAACAGTAATAGTAGTAGCAGTAATAATAGCACAAGCAGCAGAAGAGGCAGCAGTAGTAGCAGCAATAGTAATAGTAATAACAGCAATAATACTAATTGTGGTTGTGATGGTAGTAAGAATAGCAGCAGCGATTGTAGCAGTAGTGATAGTAGTAGCAACAGTAGTAATAGTAATAGCAGTAATGAGTAGCAGTAGTAATTTTAGTAGTAGAAGTAGCTGCAATAATAGCAATAGTAATGTTGTTGTAGTAAGAATAGCAACGATATTAATAATAGCAGTAGTAGCAGTGGTATAGTACAATAGTGGCAATACTACTAGAGATAATCCTGGTAGTAGCACAATAGCAATAGCAGTAACAGTGGTTATAGTAATAGTAGAAGCAACAGCAGTAGAAGCAGTAGTAATAGTAGTAGTTGCAGCAAGAGTAATGCTACCAGCAGTCATAGCAGCAGCAGCAGCTTCCTTTGGCCGTTAGCTCTTACTTGGACAGCTGCTTCTGGGTGGTCTTGAGCGCCGAGATGGTTCTATTGGCCATTCCTCCATAGCAAAGAGCCAGCTCCTCCACTTCTGTGGTTCCTGGCTTGAATAAAACTCTCATGCCGCTTGTCACCTTGGCAATGTCATCTTCTCTCCGGGAGGCCTGCTTGAATGCTGAGAAAAACTCACCCTAAAAAAATCCAGAAACGTGCCTGTTTTCCACCTTGTTTTGCAAGAACTGCAAATGGCAAACCTGAAACACAGGGCTATGAGGTGAGGTGAGGTGACACCACCATCGCAAATCAGTGGGGAGCTGGCCCAAGAGTCAAAGAGAAGCATAACTGACGCCACATTTTTAGAAAGTCCAGAGAACATTACCAGGAGCTGAAAAAGTATCAGAATTTCTCCCTGTTAGTCAGGAAAGCTAAGGGTTAGGGACAAAGTAGAACTAGTGGTCTCCACCAAACGAGCAGCTGGGCAGGAGGAAGGGGCCTTCACAAAGCCTCCTCAGAGCCTCCTCACCCCTTGCCTTCCCCACCCAGAGCCCAGGATGAGGCCCACCAGCTTCTCTGGGGGCTGTGCCAAGCCTTCAGTTGGCCTGCCCGCCTGTCTAGCAGAGACAGTGAGCTGCCAAGGGCTGTCTGGAAACACACCTTCAGCTGCGGCCGCCACAGGTGCTCTCTCTCTAACTCCTCCCTCCTACTAGCCTACTGGCTACGTTTAGAAATCTTGTTTCCTGAAAGTATCACACTATGAAACAATTGCTGCCTTTGAGATTTACACGTATTTTTCACCCTGAGTCTGAGCCAGGATCTGTCTTTGGGGATAGAAGGAGGGTGTGAGTTACTTCCCAGGTAAGAGCCATGTGACTTCAAGCCCTTTCTGAGTCAGGTTCCTCTTGAGGTTTGAACTCACTATGGCATGGCAAATTCTGAGTAACACCCACAGTAGGATATTTAAGGAAAGGAGATCTATGGAGGAAAGCACGAGGTCCACTGCTGAGGCCCCTAAATGGCCTCGGGATTCTCCTTGAAGAAGCCGTGGAGAGCCCCTCCTGAAGATAAAGCTAGCTCAGATTCCTGGTGTCGAACATGACCCTGGGACACGAAGTCCAGGGTTCAAACTTTGTTCTGGAACAGACGTTTCAGATGCTTACTCCCCGGACTGCACCAGTCTACGGTGACATTTTCACTGGGAGGCCAAGAACCATCAGCGTCATGTTGACGACACTCTTTCTTAAGAAAGCTTCCTAATCCTGGGTATTACAATCTCCTTTCTTTTATGAAATGCTGCTTTTTTGTTAGTGACCACACATGGCAAAATAAAAGCAACGTAGTGCTGTGCCTGTTTCCTCCCTTCTCCCCACTCTTAATTAAAAAAAAATTACTAAACTGTGAAATTCAAAACTCTGGGAATCACTGCTCAAAATGGTCTATAAGGACAAGCTAGAAAGTCATTAAGAAACCACCTCAGGGATATAATTGCCCTAATTTAATTAGCATTCTCATTAAGGAGGTCAAGATTAGCAAGGGCAAAACATGCGTAGGAACACTTGCTAAAGCACTGGTAGCGGGGAACACTTCACACCTTCCTGACAGCTGCTCTCCAGGCTGCTCAGACCACCTTTCTGAGAGGGCCACGCAGACTGTGTCTGGAGTTGGCAGCTGCTGAGAGCCATGCCAGGTCACGACCCCGCAGGCCCCAAGGAACAAGAGCAAGGCAGTCAGGGGTATCCAGACCCACCCCAGTGGGCCAGAAAAGCTGCTCGTGCAGCAGGAATCTGCTGGCACCGACACCTCCTCAAGCCCAAGGTCAGCACGTGCAGATATGACTCACGGCATCTTCTCCACTCAGCTCACACTCTTTACCGCAGGAGAAAAAAGTCTCCTCTGATATGGGGCAGGAATACTTGGCAGGCGAATGTGTTCTTGCAATTGTGGCATCCTCACTGGCTCTCAGACAGCTGCCAGGAATCTTATGAGTTATTTATTTTCAGTCTTCGGAATAACCAGCACAGTAGGTGACAGGGTGCCCATTTTACAGATGAAGAAGTTGGGGATCAGAAAGGGGAAATGACTCATTCAGGACCATTCATCCAGCTGTCTGGTTTCGCAACCTGTGTCCCATGCACCGCTACCCCGCAACTTCGCATCGTCCAAAGAGGAAGATGGTTGGTTCGTTAAAGGCGAAGTTCAGAGAGAAAAACATCAATATTAAAGTTGAGGGATGCTCAAGTCGGTCCTGAGGCAGACCCTGGTCTCTGTTCTGGAGCCTGGCACTGGGACTAATGTGGACAGACACTGGACCCACTCCCAACACTCACCTCCCTGCTGTAGGGGATCTCTATGGAGAGAAGTATCTCCTCCGGACTCAGCAGGGTCTTCCTGTAGCCAGGGAAGAAGGTGTGATCCATCCGAACTGTCCTCCTAGTGCCTGTACAGAGGCAAGATGGAGAGGGACCGATGTGAGGGACAGGCGGGGACCATATCGGGAGCAGAGGACGACCCACCAGTGGGGCTCTTCACCCCGGTGTCTGATGCCCATAGTCAGAGGGAGCGACTGGCACAATGGGGGTAAACTCCCCATCTGAAAGCCTTAAGCAACAGTGTGCTGGTGAGCATTTAACAACCCGCTCTTTGGGGCCATGGGGGAGCCTGTTTTGTAGCATCCCCCAGTTCATGTAGCATAAAGCTCCCACCAGAGCCAATTTCAAGCTGCCAAAATGGCATCACTGACTGTGAAGCTGGGAAGAGGGCAGGGAAAAGGTTAGCACAGCAGCCCTGATGGCTGTCCTCCCTGAGGCCTCCTCGCAAGGTTGGCCCTTGGGAACTTGTGTTTCCGAAGGGCTCCCACCGTTCCATGACATGAGCGGCTCACTGTGCCCAAACCAAACCATATGGTTTGTGATTTATGCCTGCTTTCCTTCTGGGGATTTTGGTACATGCCAGTCAGAGGCTGCCTTTGTGACCGGCCCCCCAGAAAATCCTGGGTGCTGAGTCTCTCACAAGCTTCCTACGTAGACGAGACTTCACGTGTATTGTCACAGCTCATGCTTGGAGGAACTAAGCACGTCCTCTGTGACTCCACTGAGAGAAGACTCTGGAAGCCTGTGCCTGGCTTCCCCCAGACTTTGTCCCACACACCTTTTCTCTTTGCTGATTTTGTTTGTGTCTTTCTGCTGTAATGAGTCATGGCCATGAGTAGGACTGTGTGCTGAGTCCTCCTAACCCATGTCAGACCTAGGGTGGTCTTGGAGGGAGCTCGCAGTTGTGTAGCGTTTCCACTGTACAGCACACGTAAACAAGCTCAAGAGTACACATAATAGCAAGATGAAGTAAAATAATTAGGAAGCGATGAATTTTTAGTATTTGCTACCTTTGTTTTGATTATAACTTGTTTCATTGTGCATTTATATAATCTAATTTTTAATAATGCCCATGTTTAACAAATGGCTCATAAAATTCCTGAAAATGTAACAGTTGGCTGTGCTAAGCTAGTGCATTCCAGCCCCAGCACCATGCCATGGAAGGCAGACACCTGGACAGCAGTTCTTATTGGGAATTCTTTATAAAGAAAAGGCCCAGCTCTCCTGGCCCCCAACTGGGATGCATTCCCCTTGCAGCTTCCCTGGATTCAAATTTTAGGACAGATGGGTCACTGGATCTGATAGGTCACACAGATAGGTCACTTTGGGTTCAGTTTCTCCAGAAGGTGACTTATCTAGGGAGATTTTTCTCTCCCAAGTTCTTCTTTCTGGACTTCCGCTTCAGGCAGCTCACCTCTGGACATGAGAGTCAGCTTAGCCCTGCTGGCCATGAACACGGGGTTGAGGTCGGAGATGGGGCTGGCAGTGATGATGTTCCCGCCAATGGACTAGGACAAGCAGAGAGCGTGCAGTGAGAGCCCACCCCAGGAAGCCCTTGCTCCGCCCACTGGCTCCTGCACACAGGGCAGGTGGTGACACCTGCTGCACGGGGAGCCCAAGGACCTGCACCCCCTGTAGACACAAGACAAGCACAGTCAGACCCTGGGCATTCAGAAAAATGTGCAAAACTTGACATCAGTTTTCAATCCCAAGTTTTGGTATTGAAGTCTCAGCTCTGAAACTTACCAGGTAAGCCCCTTTAAATTTGTTTGTTTGCTTGATTTCAGTAAACCCTTTTCTGAAAGGATTGAGGAGGTTCATCACAAAGGCCGTAGAGAGTTAGTAAAATAGAAATAGAAGATAAAGATCAAGGATTAAGGAAAAAGAGGAGGAAGTTAAGGTTGAGCAATTTGTTCTATTTGGACCTGAACTTCCCAGCAACTTGGTACAAAATGTAAGAAGAATCAGATGTGGGGTTCTCATTATTAGAAAACAGAAAGAGAATCAGTTGCACAATGAAAACAAAGTTCTTCCTCTAAGTAGGTTCTAGCAGAACTAAGGAACTCAGTAGAGCTTTTATGTCTCCTCATCTCTAATCAGACGTGGCAGATACTTGGAGTGGGGGTAGGGGAATAGGAGTAGGCTATTTCATTTTCAATTTTTAAAAAATTAAAAATGGAAAAAAGAGCTTTCTTCTCAACAGCATAAACTGTTGGGAACCTCCAATGGCACAGGGTGTGTGAACAGCACCATTTGCAAACTGGGAATTTCAGGGCTAGTCTGAAAGCTGGTTGTGAATAGTCAACAGGTGAATCCCTCCCTCCTCTTAGGGGGGCTTTGCCTCTGGTTCTCCCTAATTCTGAAAGGGAGAACCCCTCGGAATGTTGCCTTCCTCCTAACATATCTCTTACTCATCTACTGATAGGTGCAGCCAAGCTCAGAAGAGGGGGGCAGAAAGCTGCGTCTCTGCAACCCCAGGGGTGAGGACTGAGTCTCAGAGTAAGAGTTTTCCAGAGTGGCCCACAGGCCACTTTCATTGGAAGCACCGAGCCCTGGGTTCCAGCCAATACCCAAGCTCTCTGAGGGCGAGGCCCAGGAATCTGCATTGTTAACAGGCTCTCCCCCAACCTGCCCCGGGCAATTCTAAGCACTAACATTTGAGGCCCCCTGGGCTGAAGCAAGAGAGAGTCTGCAGCAGTGGCCAGATAAGCCACCCCGTCTCCCGGGCCTTGCTTGCCTCCGAACAGGGACTCACCGCCACGGATTTGACCTGCTTCCCAGCAAACCAGCGCAGCTGCTCCAAGACTCCTCTGAACACCTCTGTTTTCTGAGCAGGAAGCTTAGCAACTGCATCAACCAGGGTCTTTTCCACAAAGCTCAGGGGGCAAGCAGCTCCAAAGGAAATACCTGGGAACACATGCTCAGAGTAACCTCAATCTTCCTACAGCTCAGAAACACTTTCATATACAGCTCCTATGAAGCTTTAGAGCAACCTGAGCAGGGATGAATCAAGACTCATATATGGATGGGGAAATTAGGGCCCAGAGAGGTTAAGTGACTTAACCAATGTCACACAGCTTATAAAGAGCTAGTACACAAGCCCAGGCCTCTTGATTTTACAACCTATGCTTTCTCCTCTAAACCAGTGATTCTCAACTCAATACAATCAGAATTTCTGGGGATGAAGTCCTGGCATTTTTTTCAAAAGCACCTAGGCACAACCTGTCACCTCCCCCACCCCACCTCCCAGGGAGATTCTAATATGTAGCCAGGATGGACAATAACTCTTAAGGATCTCACAGCCTCTTGCCCACTGGCACCCTGCCCTGGATGCTTGGTGGGAGATAGGCAATGAAAGGGGCCCCCTCCCCAGCCCCCCATTTCCTTAGGGAGTGAAGGGGCCCCAGGAGCAGCAGGAGGCAGCCAGAGCCGACAGGGAGCCACCCTGGCACCTGCCATCCCCTCTCGTGACCCATCCCCAGCATCACAGCCTCTCTGTGGCTTGGGCCAGCCTTGCCTTACCCTCCGGTCCATGCTGCACCGAGTTCAGCTCCGGGATCCAGGCTGGGCAGATGATCAGAGGAAACAGCATGTTCTTAAACTTCATCTCAACACCTTGAGAGAAACGAGAAGCCCGAAGCTATAAGCCCATTGTGGTACTATCAGGGCAGGCCTCTGCAGTATGACACAGGATATATGACATCATCACACCGTAACATGCTCCGTAGGTGTTTGGGGTTAGGAAATGCAATGGACAAGGTGTGGGGTTAGGTGCAGTCTCTGGACTGTCAGCCCTAAAACTATGTCTTTCCCTCCCTCTCGAAAAAATAAAAAGCACCTATCTGAATTCAAATGAAATGAATTTGAATTTGCTCTAATGTATTAATGTATGTGTGTGTGCATGTGAATGTGTGTGTGCATGTGAATGTGTGTGTGTAAATGACATTAGGAAACACAGGAAACCAAGGTATGGCAGGAACTCTTCTCAGTACCTCACCTATTTCAACTCATTTAAATCTCACAACCCTATTAGGTACTGTGATTTATCACTGTTTATAGATGAAGAAAGTGAGGCATAGAAAGAGTAAGTTTCTTGCCCAAATCACACAGCTAAGAATAGGCAAATTTTAGCACTTGAGCTATTGTTAGTGTCGGAGTGTAATAGTAATAAAAACATGAAAGTCGAACATTAAACCAAAAAAGGAAAGTGAGAGAAAACTTCGAATCTGTTCTCCAGTTCCTAGTAGCTATCTGAGTTCTCCAAGATTCATGACTTTGCAGGGCCACACGTGTGTCTAGTTTGTGTTTGCCCCAACGAATTGGGTTAGGAACCTCTGTTACACAGATGCTCCTCTGTTCCTTAGACCCACCAGGCTCAATACCTCTCCCAGCCCCTCCAACAGGGCTGTATATGGGAAAGGTTAAAAAGAAATGCCTGCTCACCCCTTCTCTCTCCCCCAGTGCTGCTTAGGATTTCTGAAGGGTTGCCCAGGCTTCGAGGAGTCTGGCTTGTTTGAATATCAGCTCTGAGGATGAAGAACACAAATTGAAGCAGGAAGTCCCACCTTGATTAGGTTTTCTCTCTTCCCACCTTCCACTGACACTGCGTCGGCTGGAGGTGCTGATGGTGTTGGGGTGTGTGTATGGGGTGGGAGGGGGCAGATAGAAGTGGTCCTGAAGAGATTGTTCCTAATTGTGGAATTTACACAATCTTTGTGAATTCTTTTCTCTTGGAATCCAACTGAGCCCTGGACATTGTATGACTCATGGCAAGAAGCATGTCAAGTGTCCAAGGATCTCCCAAGAATCTCCTAGCCTCCTTAGATCATGGCAGCCCTGGACTACATGGGCTACATGAATCCTCTTAAGCCATGGCCACCAGGATCACACCATTCGAGGCATGTCTCAGCCTACCCTGCCACCGCATTGTGTTGCAAAACTGCAACATTTGTGTTCACAAGGGCACGGCCAGCTTTGAGCTCCATCAGCACTGACCCCACCAGGCCCTCCTTTCTGTGGCTCTGGGTCCAACCAGAATCCAGGGCTTCAGGGCTCCTTCAGGAACCAGAGCCAGGAGTCTCCAAGAAGCTGGGCTTGACTGCTTAAAAGCATGTCATACTCTGCAACTCCCTAAACCAGTGGCGCTGAGCCAGATCCGCACCACTCCAAAGCCAGGGGCCTTTGCGGGAATTCAGTGCCCAAGGCTTCTCAGGGACTTCGGGGCAGTCAGTGGGGAAGGAGAGTGGGGTGCAGAGGGGTAGGGCTGAGGGCCGTGAGGGGGCAGGAAGGACCCAACAATGCTCCCAGGCCCCAGGTCAGTCCTGGGCTGCTGGCCTTACTCAGCTGTGCCACTTAGATCCTCACTAGGCTTGAGACCCAGTAAAGTGGAAACAGGCTAAGCTAGGTTGAGAGATGGATGGAGATTAGCAGAGGCCTGGGCAGCTCTGCCCTCTCTCCCTGTCTCTTGAGGCACTGGGGCTGAGAGCTGCACATCGTGAGTCCCTCAGCCTGGTCACATGTTGCAGGCCTCACACCTCAAGTGGTGGCACCAATAGGGCAGGTGGCCATGGTCACCAGGCAACACAAACAGTCACACTTGGACATCTCCTTCACCTTATCAGGGGAGGCAAAGGTGTGACACCTATGGAAGCCCTAGTGTCCATCAGAGCCTGGCCCCAGGTCACCCCTGGGCTGCTGGCCTTACCAATCTCCGTGTTCCCCACCACCAGCTTGGCGTCCGGGCACTGAGCTTTGAGGTCCAGCAGCTCCTTCAGGGTGGAGGCCTGTATCCACGTCACACGCTCCCCTTCAAAACGCAGCTGCTTCCGAGGAGTGTCTTTCAGCCTCTGGGAAATGTAGTTTTCTTACTACACTGCCTCCTTCTTCCCACTGCCATTCCCCCCTAAATTGCTTTAATCCGCAATCAACTCTTCTATTGGCTTGTTTAATACTGAGTTAAGGACAAAGATATACATTAGGGGAGAAGAGGGGGAATTAATACTTACTAAGGCAGGAACTCCTGTGGGGCTACTAAATACACACTTAGTCTTTACAAGACCTCCATGAAGGAGGCATGTGAGCCTCAGTTCTCCAGGTGAAAGAGGCACCCGAGGATCAAGGAGGTTATGGGACCCACTAAAAGTCACCTGCCATGAGAGGACCCTAACTGACCTGGTAGACAGCCCAGGTTCCTGCAGTGCCCCATACTGACTCCAGGGGGCGCAGTGGACAGGTGCGGGAAGAGGTGGGGGGAGAGAGGTGTCAGAAGCGGATGTGTAGGAGGTCTGGTGCCGGGGCATGCAGGGTGACACTGAACCGGGAAAGAAACCCCCAGATCAAGCTGATGCATTTTCAAGGTTTCACAGTCCAGAGAAAGATATGCAGGTCCTGCTGCAAAGCCATTCTCTCTGGCATGTTGAGCCTACAAGGCAGTCTTCATGAGCTCAATACCCCAAGAAATGTGCACTTGAAAAACTCTAGGAGTGGCTTGATTCTTTCCTTGCAATAAATGCTGGAGTGAAGGTGAGAAAGATGGTGTGGAGGGACGACTTAAAACAGAGCTGCAAACTAAGAGTTATGTCCTTTGAATATAGCTCTCTTTTTTGTTTGTTTTTTAAATGAAGAGACTGCTAGTAGAGAGAAGAATAGGTTGGTGTGTGTGTGTGTGTGTGTGTGTGTGTGTGTGTGTGTGTTGGGGGGGGTTATACATTAGATATAGCCAGGAGGTCAACAAATGGTTATAGAGCACCTGCTGTGACACAGTGTGCCCAGAGACCCAGTCCCTGTCCTCACGGGCCTGTCTCGTATCGAGGAACGCAAAACACCAAATTAGTAATGTTGAGTGTGACACGTGTGAGAAGGGCAGGGGCTTCCCAATTGTAACAACAGACTTGGCCCAGCAGGGGTGTCAGAAAGAAGAAGGGAAATGCCAGCTGAAACCTAAAGCACAAGTAAGACAGATGTGGGTATGGAAACACAGCAGGTCTCCAGGGACTCGCCGTCCAGCCTGGCTGGACCTCTCCCCGAGGCATCACCTACCAGCAACTCTGGGGGGAAGATGGGCTCCTGGGTGGGATCCAGGGGCATGAATTCCTCTGGTTTGAACAAAGATGGCGAGAGACTGGCCTGCGGGGAAAGGGAACAGGTAAGTGGTATGGTGTCTTCTCCTTCCAAATGCCCTGTAGGACTGATCCAGCCGTTTCTCCAAGCGAGCTCAATCCGGCCCCCAGCAGGCTGGTGGGGGGGACAGGCAGCTCCCAGGGAGCAGGAACAGGAGGTCTTGCCAGAGAACCCAGGGCTGATGTGCACCTTCACACCCCCATAGCCTGTCATCACCGACCCTTGTCATGGTTTCCTCTCTAGCCCCCACTGCTGGGGTGTGGAGAGAGAGCACTGCCTCCTCTGAGAGTGGCCCCCCAGGCTTCCAGGGGTGAGAGTGATAAGACCACTTACCATGTGGTCTTTCTTCAGGTTCATGCAGCAGTTTGGATTGTCCCCATCTCTTCTGCAGCATCCACCATCCTAGAGAGGTGATGAACATTCGCACAAGGATATTTGCAAAGAGTTTTCACAGAAGCCGAGGAACCTAGATTATTACTATCTAGCAAATTCCAGCATGCACAGGAGGAGCAGAGACCCTGCCCCATCCCACCTGCCTCACTGCTCAGAGTCGAGGCCTCTGCTGCGTTCTCTCTGGCTTGGCCCATATAGATTGAACAACTCACAGATAAACCAACAGGAGAAACAGGGAAATGGAATTTCAGGAAAACATCTCCAGTAAAACTAGCTCCTACTTTATGAAAACCTATCTTTATGCCCATTTTCCTTCTTCAGTGCTGCTTCCTTTGAAGCCCAGATGAGAGAAATTCCTGTCGGTTCTCTCAGGATTCGAGAGGCTCTACTTCTAGATCAGCCAGGTTCTGTTCTGCTTGGCTGAGCATCTCCCAGGCTGTGGGACCCTGCCGAGGATGTCCAAACCCAGTGCTGGGTCTCTCGATGTGTCCAGCCAGCATGCCCAGTGCCCTCCTTCCTACTTAGTGGGCACTTCTTCCCAGAAAGCTACACACTCCTCACTCCTTGCAGGGGCCCTGCTCTGGAGGAAGGGCACAGGTCAATCACCCATCGGCTCTGAGAAAGGACTTGCTCAAGATCTCTCAGGATACCAGGGGCAAAGCACAGATAGAGCCCAGAATCGCTGCCACCCAGCCCGAGGCATTGCAGAGCAGGGCAGGGCTGTGTTCCCCTGACTGCTCTGCTCCAAGAAGGCAGGCGCTGTGGCCCAGGGCTTCAGGAGATACTCCAGAATTGCGGAGTTGTGCTGAGACAAAAAAGTGGGGGAAGCTCACAGGGCCAGCACCAGGCACTTTTCTGGAGTAGCTGATTTCCAAAGGAGTAGGCTCAGAGCAGCCTCCTGCTCATGAGCCACAGGAGACACCATGCTGTGCTGGCATTTCCCAACAGTGTGTCATAAATCACTGTCTTTCCCAAGAAAACACTCAGAGAGCCAAGGAGACTGGAGGTGTGAGAACTAGTGGGCACAGTCAGGCAATGGCATAAGGAGAGAACCCTCTCCCTCGCCTCGACCTCCTGCACCTCCACAGCTTGGCCACTGGACTCCAGACCTGCTCAGTCCATGCTGGCCCTCCCACTGCCACCTTGCCTTCCCCTCTACACTTAGATAGAAAGGAAGGAAGACAGGGTCTTTAGTGCCTCTTCTCGTCTTCCTTCTTGGAGAAGGAGGAACGCAGGGGAATTTCTGCACCCCACGTAAAGTGAGAAGAACCTGCTTCTAGTAAGGCAGCCACCTCACGCACCCAGCCCTCCTGAGGAGGGACATGTTTCACAGAAGTACGTTCCCCAGATGATTAAGGGGCCAGTACATTACTACTCAGATCTTTGTTCCTGATAAGTCGTTGATGTGTTTATGACATAAATTATTGTGATGTACAATAATGCGTCAGTGCCCTCAAGGTCTACCGAGGCTGGATGAGGCTGGATTTTCCCATCCCTGCCCTCCTGAGATTTCCACTTCATTAAGTAAGGTTCTAGGCTTGTGCCTTTTTTTAAAAAAAAATAAACTTTCTTCTTATTTTTAGAGCAGTTTTAGGTTCACAGCAAAATTGATTGAGAGGCACAGAGAATTCCCAAATACCCTCTGTCCTCACACATGCACAACCTCCCTCACTATGGATATCCAACCGCACCAGAGTGGCACAAGTGGTTATGATTGGTAACACTGACCTGTCATTATCACCCAAAGTCCATAATTTACATTAGGGTTCACTCTTGGTGTTGTACATTCTATGGGTTTTGACAAATGTATGATGACACATATCCACTATTGTAGTATCTTGCAGTCCTAAAAATCCTCTATGCGCTGCCTTCATCCCTCCCTTTCCCCAATCCCTGGCAACTACTAATCTTATTACTGCCCCCATAGTTTTGTCTTCCCTAGAATGTCATATAGTTGGTATCATACAATACGTAGCCTTTTCAGTTTGGCTTCTTTCACTTAGTAATATGCAATTAAGGTTCCTCTGTGTCTTTTTTGTAGCTTGATACTTTGTTTCTTTTTAGCATTAAATAATGTTCCATTATCTGGATGTTCCATGGCTTATTTATCTGTTCACAGACTAAAGGACATCTTGAGCTCCTGTTGCTCCACATCCTCACTGGCATTTGGTGGTGTCACTGTTTTGGATTTGGGTATTCAATAGGTATGTAGTGATATTTCATTTTTGTTTTAATTCTGTTTTAATTTTGTTTGCAATTCTCTAATGACATATGATGTTGAACTCTTTAGCTGCTTACTGGGCAACTGTATATATTCTTTGGTGAAGTGGTTGTTCAGGTCTTTTACCCAGTTTTTAATTGGGTTGTTCATTTTCTTATTGTTGAGTTTTAAGAGTTCTTTGAATATTTGGATAAATCTTTTATCAGATGTGTCTTTTGAAAATATTTATTTCCAATCTACAGTTTGTCTTCTCTTTTTGTAGAACGGAAGCTTTTAGTTTCAATGAAGTGTTGCTTATCATTCTTTCTTTCATGGATCTTGCCTTTGGTGTTGCATCTAAAAAGTCATCATACCCAAGGTCATCTAGGTTTTCTCCTATGCTATCTTCCAGGAATTTTATAGTTTTGTGTTTCATGTTTAAGTCTTTGAACCATTTTAAGTTAATTTTTAAGAAGAGTAAAAGATCTATTTTTTTGCTTTTGAATGTCCAGTTCAACAAATGGTTCCAGCACCATTTGTTAAAAAGACTATCTTTGATCCATTGCATTGTCAATGTCAAAGATCAGCTGACTATATGTATATAGGTCTGTTTCTGGGCTCTCTATTCTGCTCCGTTGATCTTTTTGTCTATTCTTTTATAAATACCACACTGTTTTGATAACTTTAGCTTTATAGTAAGTTTTGAAATTGGGTAGTGTCAGTCCTCCAACTTTGTTCTCCTTCAATATTGAGTTAGCTATTCTGGGTCTTTTCCCTCTCTATATTAACTTTAGAATCAATTTGTTGATATCTATAAAATAATTTTCTGGGATTTTTTATTGTGATTGCATCAAATCTATAGTTGGGACAAACTGACATCTTGATAATATTGAGTCTTCCTATCCATGATTAAGAAATATCTCTCAATTTATTTAGTTTTTCTTTGATTTCATTCATCAGAGTTCTGTAGTTTTTCTCATATAAATCTTGTACATACTTTTTAGATTTTTACCTAAGTATTTCATTTTCGGGGGAATGCCAATGTAAATGGCAATGTGTTTTTAATTTAAAATGCTACTTATTCATTACTAGTGTACAGGAAAGCAACTGAATTTTATATTCCCTGTGATTATATCTTCTGGAAGAGATTGTAGAGAACTGGCATAATTTCTTTCTTAAATGTTTGGTAGAATTCACCAGTAAATCCATCTGTGCCTGGTGCTTTCTGTATTGGAAGGTTATTAATTATTGATTCAATTTCTTTAATACATATAGGCCTATGGATATTATTTATTTCTTTCTGTGGGAGTTTTAGATTATGTCTTTCAAGGAATTGGTTTATTAATATTCCATCTAGGATATCAAGTTTGTGGGCATAGAGTTGTTCTTAATATTCATTTATTATCCATTTCATGTCCATGAGATCTGCAGTGATGTCCTCTCTTTCAATTTGATATTAATAATTTATACCTTCTCTCATTTGTTCTTAGTTGGTCTGGTCAGAGACATTGATTTTATGGATCATTTCAAAGAAACAGCTTTTGATTTTGTTGATTTTCTCTATTGAGTTCCTGTTTTCAACTTCATTGATTTCTGCTTTAAATTTTATTTCTTTACATCTGCTTACTTGGAATTTAATTTGTCCCTTTTATTCTAGTTTCCTAAGGTGGGAGCCTAAATTATTGATTTTATTTCATTTCATTTTAGCTCTGGAATGGGTTGGCAGAATAGATTATTGATTATAAATATTTCTTCCTTTCTAATATATGCATTCAATATTATAAATTCCCCTCTAAGCATTGCTTTCACTACATCCTACAAATTTCGATAAGCTGTATTTTTAATTTCATTTAGTTAAAAATATTTTATAATTTCTTTTGAGATTTATCCTTTGACCCATGAGTTATTTAGAAATGTGTTGTTTAATCTCTAAGTATTTGGGGATTTTCCAGCTGTCTTCTTGTTATTAACTTCTAGTTTAATTTCATGTGGTTTCAGAGCAGACATTGCATGATTTTTATTCTTTTAAATTTGTTAAGATGTTTTATAGCTGGGAATGTGGTCCATCTATGTAAAAGTTCCATGTCAGCTTGAAAAAAGTGCCTTTTCTGCTGTTGGCTAAAATAGTCTATAAATGTCAATTATATATCCAGTTCATTGATGGTGCTACTAAGTTCAACTATGCCCTTGCTGATTTTGGCCTGCTTCATCTGTTCATTTCTGATAGAATGATGTCTCTACCTGTTGATGTCTCCACCTGTAATGCTGGATTCATCTACTTATCCCTGCAATTCTATCAGTTTTTGCCTTACATATTTTGAAGTTCTGTCGTCAGGTGCATATACATCAAGGATTGTTCTGTCTTGTTGGAGTATTGATTCTTTTGTCATTTTTAATGCCCCTCTTTTTCCCTGATAACTTTCCTTGGTCTGAAGTCTGCTCTCTCCAAAATTAATGTAGCTGCCCCCATTTTGTTTTAATTAATTTTAGCACGGTATATCTTTTTCCATGTATTTACTTTTAATCTATATATGCATTTCAATTTAAAGTGAGTTTCTTGTAGATGGAATATATTATAATAATTGGGTCTTGGTTTTTAATCCACTATGACTATATCTGTCTTTTAATTGGTATATTTAGATTATTAACATTTAAGGTAATCATTGATATACTTGGACTAGTATGTACTATATTTGTTATTATTTTCTATTTGTTACCCTTTTCTTTGCTCCTACTTTTGTCTTTCACACACTTTCTGACTTTTGTGGTTTTAATTGAGCATTGTATATGATTATATTTTCTCTCTTTTCTTATGTTCTTTTTTTAAAGCCTTTTTTATTTTATTTATTTATTTATTTATTTTTTGAGACAGAGTCTCACTTTGTTGCCCAGGCTAGAATGAGTGCCATGGCATCAGCCGAGCTCACAGCAACCTCAAACTCCTGGGCTCAAGCAATCCTCCTGCCTCAGCCTCCCAAGTAGCTGGGACTACAGGCATGCGCCACCATGCCCAGCTAATTTTTTCTATATATATTAGTTGGCCAATTAATTTCTTTCTATTTATAGTAGAGATGGGGGTCTCACTCTTGCTCAGGCTGGTTTCGAACTCCTGACCTCGAGCAATCCGCCCGCCTCGGCCTCCCAGAGTGCTAGGATTATAGCCATGAGCCACCATGCCCCGCCTAAAGCCTTTTTTAGTAGTTGCCCTAGAGCAGGGGTTCTCAAACTTTTTAAACAGGGGGCCAGTTCACTGTCCCTCAGAATGTTGGAGGGCTGTTGGAGAATGCGGCACACATTCCACACGTGCGCACTGTGGGCCTGGGACCAGTCGGCTGCTAAGCAGGACAGGCAGCGGTGGCAAAAACACTCAGCGTGCCAGATAAATGTCCTCAGCGTGCCACATGTGTCCTGCAGGCTGTAGTTTGAGGACCCCTGTCCTAAAGTTTGCAATATACATTTACAACGAATCCAAGTCCACTGTCAAATAACAATATAACCGCTTCACAGTAGTAGTACACGTTCCTTATAATAACAAAGTATTTCTAATTTTTACCTCTTATTCCTTTTATCATTGCTATTATTCATTTTATTTATGCATAGGCATATGCACACACATATATATACATAATCAAATATATTGTTGCTATGATTATTTTAAACAAATTGTTACCTGTTAGATCAATTAAGATTAAGAAAAATAAAAGTTTTTGTTTTACCTTTACTTATTCATTCTCTGATGTTCTGAGTTTCTGATCTATATAATTTTCCCTCTCTTTAAAGAACTTCTTTTAACGTTTTTCACAAGACAGGTCTATTGGCAACAAATTCCCTCAATTTTTGTTTGAGAAAGTCTTTATTTTTCCTTCATTTTTGATGGATACTTTTGTAGGTAACAGAATTTTAGGTTGGTGGAGTTTTTTTCTCTCAATACGTTAACTATTTCACTGCACTCTCTTCTTGTTTGCATGGTTCCTAGGATAAGTCAGATGTAATTCTTATCTTTGTTCCTCTTTAGGTAAGATGTGTTTTCCTCTGGCTTCTTTCAAGACATTTTTCTTTATCTTTGATTTTCTGAAGTTTGAATATCATATGTCTTGATGTCGTTTGAAGGGAATTGTTTGTTTATTTGGGTTTTTTATTTGGTATTCATCCTGCTTAGTGTTCTCTGAATCTCCTGGCTTTAATTAAAGTCTAACATTAATTTTGGGAAATCCTCAGTTCTCTTTTCCTTCTTCTTCTTGTATTCTCATTACACATGTTACATCTTTTATAGTCATCCCACAGTTCTTAGATTTTCTGTTGTTTTTTTTTCTTCACTCTCTTTTCTCTTTGCTTTTTAGTGTTGGAAGTTTGTATTGTCATATCCTCAAGCTCAGAGATTCTTTCCTCAGCCATGTCTAGTCTACTAATGAGCCCACCAAAGGCAGTCTGCAATTTATTATAGCATTTTTGATCTCTAGCATTCCTTTATGATTCTTTCTTAGAATTTCCATCTCTCTGCTTATATAACCCATCTGTTCTTATATGTTGTCTACTTTTGCAATTAAAGCTCTTAGCATATGAATCATAGTTTATAAAATTCTTGGTTTGATAATGCCAACGTCCTGGCCATATCTCACTCTGGTCCTGCTATTTGCTCAGTCTCTTTACTATGTGTCTGCCTTGTAATTTTTTGAGAAGTGAATGTAATGTATTAGATAAAAGGAACTGCTATAAATAGGCCTTTAATTAATGTATTGGTACAATATGGGAGAAGAGAAGTATGGATAGTCCTAGAATTAGGTCTCAGTGTTTTGGTGAGCCTGTGCCCCTAGACTGTGAACTCATAAGCATTTCTCAGAGTTTGTTTTCTCCCTCAGGTGGGATGAGATGGCTGGAGGGGGCTGGATTGTGTATTTCCCTTCCCCGTGTGGAAAAATAGAGGGAACTGGAGTTTGGTATTTCCCTTCCTCCAGGTAGATTAGGCTCTGATACAACCTCAGAAGTTTAGGCTCTGGTAAAAAGGGATTCTCCTGAGGGCAGACTTTGTTAGGAAGAACAGAATGCTCTGGCATATTTCCAAATGGTTCCTTTTCCCCTCTCCCTGCTGGAAGCCCAAAGGGATTTTTCTCCAACATTGTGTGTGAGGACCTGATAGAGCTCTAAGAGGTAAAATTCACAAAAGTATACAGGCCTCCCACGGGACTGGGTCCCTCTGGAGTTTGTATCCGCATTGTTCCTCCAGCAATTTTTCAGCTGTTGCTTAGCTTTTCCTACCCTGGTAAGGTTCCTGAAGAGGTTTCTGCTCTGATATACTGTGAGTCTCTGTATCTGCCTGCCTGTCTCTCCAATTTGGAGGTCAATGATTTGTCCTCAGATTTCAGTTATCTGCTGGATCTAAAAAGAGTTGTTGACTTTTCGGTTTATTCAGCTTCTTACTTGTTTCTAGGACAGAATGAAGACTCCTAAGCTCCTTGCGTGCCAGGGCAGAAACTGCAAATCTTGCTCATGCCTGTTTTATGGTTCTTTCGCTTCCTACCTTGCCGCCAGACAGACACCGTCAATTCTTGCTGTGAGCAGTGTACCTGCCTCTAGCTGGCATTCCTCACCCTTTCCTAGTGTGTGCTGAGGACAGGAAAGCTGGATAACCAGGTTTGTGAGAGCTGTGTGTAAAATCAGAGTAAAAAGGCTCTGACTACAGGCCTTAGGGGCCTCCAATGAGTGACATATATGAGCCCCTGAGCACCTTTTATGCACCAGGTATTTTGGCTGCTCCAACCTCTCAGCCTCTCTCTGTTCTACGTTGCTGGGCAGCTGGATCTAGAGGTGCATGTCGCACCATGGAAGAGGAGCCATTTCAGTTTCCAAGAGGGAGCTTAATTTTCTATTACACTCAAAGCCCATCTCTTTTC
Source organism: Mirza zaza (assembly GCA_008750895.1). Lineage (NCBI taxonomy): Eukaryota > Metazoa > Chordata > Mammalia > Primates > Cheirogaleidae > Mirza > Mirza zaza. Next base: position 35,587 of record VSMD01011559.1, on the reverse strand, counting down.
AGAAACTAGAAGGACTGGTTACGTTGTATCTCTTGAAGCAGGCTCCTACTAAATAAATAGAAGCCAGATTAACAACCCCTGTTTCTTAGGAAAGCTTGAGCAATTCATGAAGATTATATAGTGGCTAATGTACCAGCATGATAATTTATGGTTGCCATTTATCAAATACTTAAGATGTGCCAGGCATTGCTCTAAAAGCTTTACAAGAAGTACCTAAGTTTTACAAACACAGTAAGGTAGGTATTATAATCACAATTGTAAAAACAAGGAAACTTGTCCAAGGTCATGCGTCAATTAAGTGGGGGAAACAGGATTTGAACCCAGGTGTGCAGACTCCAAACTTGTGCTTTCAATCATTTTCATTTAATTCCACATCTCCTAATGCTTCAGCAGCAGCAGCATTAACCAGGGTGTGGTGTTTTCCACCCTTGTAAGGCTCTGCCTCCATCCCCACTACCCCTTCTTGGGTCATCTGGACCCAGCTCTCCTTTGTGTGATGTGCCAACGCTAAAGGTGAGTGCAAAGCACAGGAGTCTGTAGCTCCCTGGACCTAGAATCCAATTGAGATGAGGTGGGTTGATTAGAGTCAGGATTAACTTGACCCAGCTGAGGAATCAGGTACAACCTGGGAGATGAAGAGAGGAGGTCAGCCCTCTGTCCTCCTTGCCAGACGGCGGGGGGGTGGGGGGGTCGTGTGTGTGTGTGTGTGTGTGTGTGTGTGATCACACACCGACTGTGGCTTCTCACTCCGGCTATACGAACACTGCAGGGGTTCACAAACTGTCTTGAGATCTAATTTTCAGTTTCATAAGCCCAGCGGAGTGCCGAGTGCTGAAAGCAGCTGGGGGAGGGAAGGAGGAAGGGCGCGAGTGCCGATACAGGCTGGGCTGTTATTAAATGCCACGCTCTGCACCTGTGCCCTGGGCTGAGCCTGCCAGTCTCCAAGGGAAAACTGCCAAGCCCAGAGGCCCTGCAGGCAGCTAGCTCTTAGGCAGTGTGTCTCTTCCAGGTTCCAAGTCCCCACGCGGTTGCTAAGAACCCTCTCTGAAGAAGAACAGCAGAGACCGTCCCCCATGTCAGATGTCCCCGGCAGGAAGACCCACCAACTGGCCCTCTTAGCTTTCTTTATAGACCAGTGGCCCTTGGCATCCCTCACAACTGTGATTTCTGAGTGTCACTGCTTTAGGAGCAAGGCACTGCTGTTCTAGGGCCCCACTTACCCTGGCGAAGGTCCGGAAGCCCTGGAGGATGGGTCTGTAGCCTGTGCAGCGGCACAGATTTCCTGCGGGCCAAGGAACAAGTTGCCATGTAAGTGCAGGCCCCAGGCAAGGGGTGGGGGCTGTGATGTTGCCCCCAGCTCATTTGGGTGCTCTGTGTACCACTCGCCCTTGCATATCCTCTCCTCCTCCTCACAGTCCTGACTGCCTGCCTCCAGAAGCCCTCCTTGACTGAGTCAGGTGCCCTGCTAAGTGTCCCATGGTGGCTGGTCATAGCTCCATCAGTGAGTGTATCAAACCATGCTGTAAACTCTCTTCCCCTTCAGTGTGAGCTCCTTGAGAGCAGGGACCGTGTCTTTCATCCCTGTGTCCCCTGTACCTTCTATATAGTGCCTGACATGGGTTGGGACTCAAAGAAGCTGATTGATAAGTGATAGATTGACATGGAGAATAGTTGGGAGCTGTCTCTATTCAATTCAGAGAAAAGGTACGTGGTGCAGGCCCCTGGGCCCATTCACAGAGGCAAAATGGAAAGCCAGTCCCTAGGGGCCTGCGGCTCAGAATCCCAACCACCTTGTTCATGTGTGGTCTTCCTCCTGCAGAATTCCCTTGTGGTGAGAGCTGAGAGGAAAGAAAGCCACGTCACTCGCCTCTGTGGAGTTTCCCAAATGACATCCTCCCCTGCCATCTGCCCGCCGCCAACCCCGCTCAGTGCTGCGGGAAGGCAGGAAGATGAACACAGATGCAGGGGATCCCAGCAGGTCCCTACACCACCCAAGTGCTCCCCAAATTAAGAGAGCACTAACTCTCTAGCAGATCTTAGCCACCACATTGGGGTGGTCCCCCCAGAGGGCAGTCCCTCACACCCCTAGCTCCTTCCTGGCCTTCACCTTGGTCCTGCCTGCCCTCTGCAGTGCCCTGTTTGCTGTTCTACCGCCTGGGCTGTGCCCGAAGGCCCCCACCTTGGAAGGTATTCTCAATCTCCTCAATGGTGGGCTCGGGCTGGTTCCGCAGCAGCGTGTACATGCTCATGACGATGCCGGGGGTGCAGAACCCGCATTGGGAGCCGTGGCTTTTGGCGATTCTCTCCTGAAAGGGAGAGATAACAGACGCCTGTGTCAGAAGAACTCCTCCCAGGCCCCCAGCCGAACTCACCAGAAGCCAGCCCATGTTGAGAGACAGCGGGGGAGGGGGGGCTTAGCGTTCGCTGTGCGAGGTCACGTTCTGGTGCTGCTGCCTGTCAACTGTGCCCTCACCCAGGTCACCAAGCCCCTCTGAGCCTCAGAGTCCTTGTGTGTACTTACCCCTACAGGTGTGGGGAGGACTAACTGAGATAATTCATGTAAAACTCTTAACATTGCAGCTGCGTAAAGCAGGCAGTCAGCCCATGCTAGCTACAAGTAGGAAGCTCCCTTCAAAGAATGGTGACATTACAACCAGAGGGTGGCTTCTCACCCTTCATTCCCTTCATTCCACAGAGGAGGAAGCAGGCCCAAAGAACTGAGGGAATTTGCCCAAGCTCACACATGACGGTCGAAGAGCTGTGTTGTGTTCCTTTAACTTCACTATCCTGCAATCCAACTCAGCCAGCATTTATGAAGCACCAGCTGAATCCATTTTATTACAAAATAGAATACCACTGTCTTCATGTATTCTTACGTGAAGGCAACCCTGGAAGCTCAGGGAGGGCATAAGAGTTGGTAAATATGTCAAATGGACTTGACTATCTGCATTGACTGTCATAGAGTTTTCATTCAAAGCTGGAAGATTTTTATAAAGAGATTCTCCTCCACATTTTTTTTTTGTCTCTAGGGAGTCTCTCTTGGTATTTATGTGAAGTAAAATTGCTAGAAAATTGCATCCCCAATGCCTAGCATATACAGTTGTCCCTTGGTATCTGTGGAGGACTAGTTCCAGGACTCCCTGCAAATACCAAAATCCCTCATATAAAATGGTGAAGTATTTGCATATAACCTGCCCAATCCAGTCATATACTTTAAATTATCTCTAGATTACATGTAATGCCTACTATGATGTAAATGCTATGTAAACAGTTGTTATCCTGTATTGCTTAGGGAATAATGATAAGGAAAAAAGTCTATACATGTTCAGTACAGTTGCCTTTTTAAAAAAATTTTTTTTTCAATCTGCAATTGATTGAACTCATGGATTCAAAATCCACAGATACAGAGGATGGGCTGTATATTTATTCATTTTACAAATATTTACCGAGAAGCTACTGTGTGCCAGGCATGGTAAAGGCCATGGGGATAGAGCAGTGACAAGGAGAGAGGAGTTCTCTGATGTCAGGAAGCCCACATTCTAGTAGGGAAAACATGAAGACAAACAAACAAGAGGACTCTAGGTGGAGGTCAGCACCACGTAGAGAATTTGTACAGGATGACGTGATCCAGAATGACCAGCAGCTACTTAGAGTGGTCAGAAAAGGCTGTTCTGAAAAGTGGATTCGGATCAGGAATGAGCGTATTCCAGGCAGAGAGAGGAGCAGGTGCACAGGCTCTGAGGACAGACAAGCCTGGCTAGGGTTGAGGAAAGGCCGAGCGGGCGGAGTCGGCTGGGACTAGAAAAGTCTGCTAGGGTGTTTGCAGCTGCTGGATCATATAGTGCTTCACAAGCCAGGGCAGGGACCTGGAATTCTATTCTGGGTGTGATGGGAAGCCAATGGGAAATGTTCGGTATGAAGTGATGTGATCTCACTTAGCTTTTTAAATAATCACTCTGGCTTCTGGGTGGGGAATGGATTGTAGAGAACAAAATGGGACAGGGGACCAGGACGTTGTAGTGGGCCAGGCAAGAGGAGATGCTGGCTCACACTAAGTAGCAATAGTGCAAACTGAGAAGAAAAGAAGGTTCCAGTGTATGTTTTGGAGGTAGAATGGACACTACCTCTGGATGGATTGGGTGTGGTATATGACAGAAAGAATCAAAGGTGACATCTAGATTTTTGTCTTGAGCAATTGGGTGGATGGTGTTGCCATCGACTCTGATGAAGGAAGACTGGGGAAGGAAGGCAAGACATTAGGGGCAAAGTAAGGTTTTGTTCAGTTTGACATCCATACTGTAATGTCAAGTAGGCTGTCGGAAATATAAGTCTAACTTCTAAGGAAAAGTCAGAGTTGACGGTACAGATGTGACTGCAATTTGCATGCAGATGGTGTTAAATCCACCTAGGGTGTATGTGAGGGTGAGGAAGGGAAGGGCCCAGGCAGGATCCCAGGCCCTGCAGCAATTAACATGGGTTTTGGAGGAAAAGTAGGAACTTGCAGTGTCACATAAACTAAGAGAACAAAAATAAATAACAAATGGCACCAGGCTCTACAGGTTAATTGGAGCCAAAATAAGTGCATTAGGGATAAGATTCTACATCACTGGATAGGGAGGGTGTAGAGTAATTATAAAGATACCATCCCTGCATTGAAACTATTCACTCTTTCTTTCATCTTTGTTTCAAAGAAAACAACTAGCCTTAATTAACCTTCTGACATCTCCTGCAGGTTGGACAAGTTTAGTATTGTCCCCTCTTCCTGAGAAGCAAAGCTACCGGGGTGAAGCGGCACCACCCCCAGCCGGCTCTGACCTCACATCACTGGCCTGAGATGCTCTTCCAGGAACAGAACCAGCCCACTCGCTAGGAGGCTCTGACCCCATGATGTCATGAAAGGTGCCCCAAGATGGCATGATGTAAATGACATGTCTCCTTGAATAGTCGAGGGAGGACTAAGGTCTTCCTCTGGCATCCTCTGTGCTTATAATCTCCCAATGCATTCGGCCTTCCTTGCCTGCAGTGCTCTGCTCCCGTCTGCTCCCACCTGGCCAGAGAGCATCCTGATTCCCTCCACAGAACCCCTCAGATTGCTACTGCCCACTCTCCCCAAAAGTGTTCCTGATTTCCATCCATGCCAGGTGGTCTGGTACCATCAAGGAGAAAGCCTTGGTCAGGCACTCACAAATCTCTGTTGTCCTATTTGGCACTTTCTAAAATCCATTTTAGTGAGAGTGAAGGCTTAGCAGTCCCCATTTGTATCCTTTGTGGGTGGGAGGTAAGGGGAGCAACTGGAATTGCCATCCCAAAGGCAGGGATTTTAAGCAAGTGGCACAGGGAATTTAGAATCTGGAATCTGGGAAGTCTGGGGGTTTCCTAAACACACTCTGGAGCAAGGTGAGGAAGCTCCCTGCCCCTTCTCCTCCCAGATCTGGTGCAGCTGGACTTCACCGGCCACCAGATCCAGGTGACCTCTTGGGTCACTCGGGATCATGCAATGTTATATCTGCCCAGATGACAGGAGGGAGCTTTGGGCTTAGGTGCCTCCTCTTCTCACCTCACAGCACCCATAGACGGGGAGGTGACCAGGGCGCAATGTCTCCTTAGTTCAGACGGTGCAACTCCACCCAGCAACCCAAAGCAAGTCTGCAGCCCCGGCATGGGCCTCCCTGCAGAATGACTGCCCCAACCTCAGGAGCACAGCTCCCTGTCCTCTGGTTACCTGCACAGGATGCAGCCTCGTCTTGGTGCTTCCTATTCCTTCCACGGTCGTCACGGCAACATGGTGCAAGGAACAGATGGGAGCCAGGCAGGCATTGGCAGAGAAGTGGCTAGATTCCCAGATTAAGGTCACTCCATTGTCCACTCAAGTCATCAGAACAGACCCGAGTGCAGGGCCTGGGAGACTTTGTGAGGTTTTATGTTACGTCTCTTCACCCTAAATTATGTTCTTGTCTCTTCTACTGGTGCCCTCACTTCTCCACTCAAGACTCCGGCCAAGGGACGAAGGAAGCTCTTCCTCCAGGTGAGGCTGAGCCCTTCCAGAGTCCTGTGGGGCCAGGCACCAAAACAGCCCCAGCCTCTGAACTGGAGAAAGGGAGCTGAGGTCACTTTCAACTGCCTCTTTCTCGGCTGAGCCTGGAGGCTGAGTCAAGAGGAAGTTTCTGGTAGGTTGCAGCCTTGAAGCATGCTCTTGTCCCTGAGGGGTCCTTCCTTAGCCTCAGTGCCAGACCTCCAGTCACTTTGCACACCTGCAATCACCCACCACCATTTCTCCCATTCCTCTGGAAGAGGGAGAGGAAATCCCTGGGGCAAGCAGAGGATGAGGGTGCACAGATGCCCTTAGCCAGGGCTTCCTTGCAGCCTCCCTGTCTGTCCATCACTCACTCACGTACGCAGTCAGCACCGGTCATTGGGTGCCAATCATGCCAGGCACTCTGCTGAGGGCTGAGGAACTAAAAGTGAATAAGAAGAAATCTCTGCCCTTCAATAGCTTGCAGTCAACCTGGGAAAATAGAAGCTGGGGTGATGTTGCAATTTAAATCTTGTTAAAGTAAATCACAATGGAGATCAGGCCTGAAAAATCCCTGAGTAGACAAAACCAGTTAGGCCTCATAAGTGACCTCAACTTGGCTTGATTTGCAAACATGGGTGAAACTTGAGTTCTTTCTTATAAATTTCAACACTAAAGAAAAACAGAACTTAAGCTCAACCAATCAGAAGTAGCCAACAAACTCATCATTATGGAACTAAGGACTTTGCAAGGAGATAGACCAAATATGGCCAGTGTATAACTGTAGCCAATCACATATTTTCTTTGCTTTATTCCTGTGTCCTTCCTAGAAAAACCTCTCCCTGGCATATCCTCAGTGGGGCTCCTGAACCACTTCTGGTTAGGAGCTGCCCAATTTTATAAATCTTCCTTGCTTAAATAAAGTCTTTTTAAAATTTTTATTGTGTCTCAGTTTACCTTTTTGTCAGTCTTTTACAGTAAGTGCTTTGGGAAGGCTGTGCACAGGGCACTGTGGGACCAGCACAGACCAAGAGCATCTAACACAATCTTGGAAGATCAAGGAAGGCTTCCTGGAAGAGGTGACATTTTAGCCCAGTCCTAAAGAGCTTATAAGAGTTACCCAAGTAGAGAAGTCCTAGAAGAAAGGACATTCGAGACTTGGGAAACAGCTTATGCAAAGACCAAGAAATTAGTTGGCATGGGGCATTGGTAATTCACAAATGTCTCTGCTTGAGTGGAGTGCTGGACCCATGATGAGAAAGAAAACTGGAGAAAGAAAATTGGAGCATATTGTGAAGGGCTTTGTCTGATAAGCAAAAGGATTAGACTTTGTCTTGGGGGCAATGGAGAGCTGTTGAAGGATTTTGTGGGATGCAATATGAGCCTGGATTTTAGAAAGGTCATTTTATCAGCAGTTCAATATGCATAAGCCAGAAAGACGCTTGCTAAGACATCAATCTACAATTTTCCTGTCCATAATCAGATCCTGCCCCAAAACAAAGGGGCTCACACATCTGTGCACACGCTACACACTCACACACTCATGTACTCGCTCACACGCTGACCCCGCATCATAGTCCTCCCGTGGGCCATCAGCCAGCAGGCAAAGGATACACGATCTTGTTCTGGAGATGATCATACTTGGAGAGCATCACCGTGCAAGCCCCGCAGCCTCCTTCTCCACAGCCAAGCTTGGTCCCGCTCAGCCCCACTGGGTGGCCAAGAGTAAAGGAGTATGAACTCAGGGTTGCTGGGAAATACCTGGGCAGAGCCGCGTGGGTAGAGCCATCCATTCCCACACATAGGCTCAGGCTCAGGCCCCTGGACCCGGCGGGCAGCAGACCCACAGGCCTCCTCACCGAGAGAGCTGCACTGCACCCCTGGGAGCCAGCAAAGGCATCAGACTCCATGGACAACATCCGGGTGGCATGCCCTAGGATGTGAGCTCTAGGGCTCAGCAGTCCTGGGGACCTCTCTTGGTGTCAGGGTCTTCCAGGCGTGGTCTCACCGGGCAGGTAGACCAAGCACCTCACAGACAATCACATGGGGCAGCCCTCACCTCACCCCAGCTGGGCGTGCAGTGAAGTCCGAGCCAGAATGAGACATCCATCTGTACTGGGACCTACTGAGTTCCAACTTTTCACTCTGAACCTTTTGGGTTGATAAAGTCCCGGGAACCAAAATTAGGACTGGACAAGGGGCTTTTGAATATCTTAGCCTAGGAGATAATGTGAAACAGAAATTAAAATGAAGATTTTTTTTTTTGAGGTCAAGAACCAATATTGGGTCCAACTTTTACATATCTGACACTTTGCGTATTTAAAAGTGCCTAGCTAGTAGGCTATCCTCGAGAACAGCAATTGTAGTGGTCACTTTCTCGGAGACACAAGGGCCCTGCTGCTGCTTTTCTCTCAGGCCTGCAGGCCTCTAAGCCACTGGCCATCTGCTGAAGATGGAGGGAACTGGGGCTATTATGGCCTGGTCACTCCCCCTGTTTTCCAGACAAAATTAATAACTAACAATGATCTAGCCTCTTGTACTGGGAAAGCACTTACTCTCAGGTTACCTGTTTAATCTTCACAATAGTTTGGTTAGCAGGTAGTGGATGAAGTACTATTTCCCCACAGATTAAGAAAACAAAAACAAACAGACCCAAGAGGTAATGTGGCCCACAGGATGACACAGGAGCTCGTGTTCTCTTGCCTATGTGGACCCCGACACAGCCGTGGATTCCAGATTTGGGTGCTCCCAGTCACCATGCTGCTTCCTGCCATGCACATCTGGAGGGTGTGCCCTTTCTGTGTCCTAAGTTCCTCTTTTCCCAAGTCAGGACATATGCAGTTATCTGCAGCTCAGACAACGCTGGGGGTAGCCCAAAGTCTAGCGTGGTCTGCCTCTGGCCTGGGGACCTTTCTGGAAGCTAGGGTAGAAGTCGAGGCAGGGAATCTTCTCTCCTGCCCGGAACTCCCACAAGTTGACTCTGAGCACAGGCAGCAATAAACTGCAAGGACTTCCTATTTTTGTGCTATCTTTTAGTTTTGAATCACATTTGAGATTGACCTTTGAACCAGCCAGTTGCTAGGATGAGGAATTTCTGAGGCTTCTGGGCCTTCAAAACTAAAATTGAAATGATTAGAAAACTAAAATCAGTTTTATTATCAGGAAACTAAAATTGATCTCGACAATCTCTGAGGATGAGCCTGTCTTCCCAGACCTCCCAGATAGATGGGTTGGACATGCAGTTAACTGTGACATCCCCAATCCTATCAGTGACTTCTTCACTGTAGAAAAACCACAAAGTTCATCTGCCATGAACCTCAGACCTGCCCATTTTACGTCAAAAATCCAGAGCAAAGTACACCGAAGCAACCACTGCATACCAGAGTTAAAGTCAAGGATTCCACGCTCACGTCTGTGGGTGTTGAAATAATTATTTGTTGTCCCCAAATGCAGTACTGGAAAGAGCCACCAGACATCCCTCTGGGAGCCATAGGTGTTCACTGAGAGAGGTCAGGGTGCGCACAGTCCTGCTGACAGACCCCCAGAGAGTTTCCAATTTGGGTTAAAGGTTAACAGCGTGGCTCTAGGCTTTGGTGCGGGCTCTGCAACCATTTGCCCAGAACATGCTAGCAAAAGGCAGGTCACCTAACATGTCCACGTTTCACTTCCTCCTCTGGCAAAAGGGAGTGTTCCATTTCCATGGTAACACTAACACTGAGGTGATTGAGTGAGGTGAGCTACAAACATCACTTTCAACCCTGCCTGTATATAGTAAGTGCCCATTAAATATTAGCCCTACTATTATTGTTGTTGTTTTTGTTCCAGGGTCTCAGAATACTTTCACGCTCAGAAAGAACAGACGGTGCAGGGAATCTGACAGCAGGCCTCCCCACACTGAGTGAACAGCAGCATCCCAAGTCTGCTAGGAGGGCTCCCGGCATCTGTGTTTCCACAGAGGATGGTGCCTCGCACATCCCTTTCCCTATAGACATTCCCTCCCTGTTTCCTTCCACCTAGGCAGAGCTGGAAACATTCCCCAGGAAGCATTTAGGTATTAATCAAATGTCAAACCTAAGGAAGAGCCCCTCCTCCGTAGGGAGAATGACTGTGAAGCTCACCAGCGCCTTTCTACAGGCCCACAATTTAAACGTTGACATTACTAGTGTTTTAGCTGGGAGAGAACTTAAAGAACGTCACGAACAATCCTTTCATTCTATAGCTGAGTATTTCAGGTCTACAGAGCTCAGACGACTACTCAAGATCACACAGCTCATGCTTGACACAGTTACACCTAAAATGTGAGTATCCTGACTGCTAGTCCAGTGCTCTTTCCTCCACACTTCATGGCTACCCTACAGTCACGAGGAAATGATGTAAGACCCAAAGAATCAGTGCCCACCTCCCCTCTCTCCCTCATTCCCACTCTGAAGTCAGGATACACTTTCTTCTCAGGTAGGCCAAAAGGGTTGTTTCTGGATCTGCATTTTTCTCCACCACCTATAAAAAAAAAAAAAAAAGAAAAGAAAAATATCTCATAGGTATCCTTAGCCATCTTTTCACAATTAATGTCTCCTTTCAACATCTCACCCTAAAATTTGTGGAGTTAATGGGATATTTTTAATGGATCATAAAACTAAGGTATTTTTCTTGGAAATTCCAAAAGAGTGAACATATTAACTACAAGCCAGACTGTGTACATGCTCACATCCTTAAATTCTGTCTTAGTGCTCAGCTCTGGACCCGCCACAGAACACTCAGGTGTTGCACCTGCCATGCTGGGCTGGACAAGACAAAGCCCTCTTCAAATCAAACATGTCACCGTTCTACTGCTGGATCACACCTGTGATTGCCAGGACAGCTGAGAGCATAGCAGGCAGATCTCTGGCTTTGCCTGCTGGCGTGGACACTCTCAGACCCTTCCTGTGACTGTAGAAAGTCCGTGGCCTGTCCTCATAGCAGAGTGCGGTATGTGACGGGCTGTCACAGTCAACAACACTAACGCATGTCGGAAATGGAGGCACTATCTCCAAAAATCCATCAGTAGGTTCCATAGGGTAGAAAGAGTGGTCTAGGCCAGGTGTGGTGGCTCGCCCCTGTAATCCTAGCACTTTGGCAGGCTGTGGCAAGGCTCAGGAGTTCAAGACAAGCCTGAACAGGAACGAGACCCCGTCTCTACAAAAAATAGAAAAATCAGCCAGGTGTGGTGGTACACGCCTGTAGCACTGGCTACTCGGGAGGCTGAGGCAGGAGAATCGCTTAAACCCAGGAGTTTGAGGTTGCAGTGAGCTGTGATGACACCACTGCACTCGTCAGGGTGACAAAGCAAGACCCTGTCTGAGAAGGCAAGGAAAAGCAAAAGGCAAGGCAAGGCAAGGCAATGCAAGGCAAGGCAAGGCAAAAGGCAAGGCAAGGCAAGGCAAGGCAAAAGGCAAGGCAAGACAAAAGGCAAGGCAAGGCAAGGCAAGGCAAGGCAAGGCAAAAGGCAAGGCAATGCAAGGCAAGGCAAAAGGCAAGGCAATGCAAGGCAAGGCAAAAGGCAAGGCAATGCAAGGCAAGGCAAGGCAAAAGGCAAGGCAAGGCAAGGCAAGGCAAAAGGCAAGGCAAGGCAAGGCAAGGCAAGGCAAGGCAAGGCAAGGCAAGGCAAGGCAAGGCAAGGCAAGGCGAAAAGGTTGTCTACAAGTGAGGTGCCAGTTCCCAAGGTGAATTGTCAAAGGAAATCTATGAAAACCTCTTTCACTACTCCTCACACATTATCAAGGCTAAAAGGGTGTGGGTTATTAGGATGATTAAGTGGAAAGAAATTCTGATAAAGGCTTCTTTAGAGGGAACTGTACTGTGGTTTCACACCTTCCTAAAGTGGAAGTGGGGGAGGTGTCTGCCTCACACCTCAAACTTAGCGAGGGGGCTTCTTTGGGGACATATAGAGCTAGCATGCCACGTTTGCTGTATAGGGGACATGGTGACCTGGCTTATCTAAACAGCTAGGCTTAACATCAAATTAATAGGCTGGGCGCAGCAGCTCACGCTGTAATCCCAGTGATCTGGGAGGCCAAGGCTGGAATATTCCTCAAGGCCAGGTGCTCGAGACCAGCCCAGGCAACATAAACAAGACTCCATATCTACAAAAATTTTTTTTAAAAAATTAGCCAGGCATGGTGGTGTGTGCCTGTGGTGCTAGCTACTTGGGAAGCTGAGGTGGGAAGATCACTTGAGCCTAGGAATTGGAGGCTGTGGTGAGCTATGATCCTGCCTCTGCACTCCAGCCTGGGTGACAGAGCAAGACCCTGTCTCAAAAATTAAAAAATTAATAACTAATAATGATAGGTTTAAACTTAGGCGGAAGAAGTAGCTGTGTTAGGATTGGTGTGCACTCCCAGCACTCAGTAGAGCAGAGGATGTAGAAGCGTTGGCCATGGACCAACTACAGGCCATCCACGAGACAGAGAGAGCTGGCTTGGAGGTGTTCAAATCTTTCCCAGAAAGACTGCCTAGGGGATGATGAGACCTCCAACAGAGAGTTTGTGTGGAGTGGACCTCCCAAAACCAGAGGCTGAAGGAGAGCAGCTGGCTAAGAAAACTCTCCCTTGTGTCATGGGGTGTGCGATCGGATGTTCCTGTGTTGGCCCCTACAGGTCCTTGAAAGCCATCACGAGAGGAAGGAAAGGGTCAGCTCTAAACACCTGAAAGGCCCAGAAAACCAGAGCCCGTCTTACGATAGTACCAATTAAATGAGAGCTTTTCCTTCTACCCTCACCACACTGCTGGAATTGAGACTGTGTTTGGCAACTTAAAAATGACCACAGGATATTTTTATTGACTAAGAATAATCAAAGAGTTGATGAAGATGGGTGGGGAGGAGGAAAAAAAAAAAGTTGATGAAATTGACAGAATTTTCCCCTTGAATAAAGTCTAAAGAAAAGTGGGAGGTAAAATTAATTTTCTTATATGATCATACCCCATGAGTCCCACTTGTTCAAAATTCCGGTTATAAATCATAGAAGAAATCATAAATGCACAAAATAATGATCCTACCACCCTTCATGTGGACAGCAGTAAGAGCCTCCTAGCTTTCCAGTCTTCCCCCACACTGTTCCTTCCTCCTGTCCTGTGGTTCTGCTTTCATCACATCACGTTGGTTCCCTGATCAATACCTTCAATGACCTGCTGCATATTAAGGTAACATCCAAGTTCTTTGGGCTGTCTTTCAAGGCTTTTTAAATATGTTCCCAATCTTCATTTTCAGCCTTTCTCCCTCCTACTTCTCTGCCAACCTGGTCATCTTATTGTACAGAAAATATACCATACATCTTCCAACTACTGTGCCTTGGACCACACCATCTCTCTTCCACCCGCACCTTGACTTATCAGAAGACCCCAAACAAACTTCCCCAGTAAAGGCTTTCCATGTCACCCTGCCACAAGTGGTCCACCCTGTCTTGAATTCCTGCAGAAAAGGGTCACACCATTCTGACAGTGTGGCTGCAGGGCTTGCCATGGTATACCCTTCGGACCACTTTCTCAACAGGATGTCCATTTGGTATTCCAAGGGAAAAAAACATTTCATGAGAAACTGGGTTTAGGAAATGTTGTATTAAGCAGATTTCTCTGGTAAAACCTGATCATCAAAAGAAATAATGGCCATAATAGGTTATAACCCATTAAATAAAATTAAAATCCATGAATCCAAACTGATTACTAACCAATGAGCAAATAAACAAATGGGAGGTAAGAAAAAAGTGTTCCTGATGGAAGAATGCCAACTAAAGAATGTGGCTGGCCATCTTGTGATCAGCACGGTAACTGATTCAGTGGATGCTCAAACTGGTGAGTGAAAGTTTGATGAACAAGACATCACATAGTCTCAAAGTATCTTCTTACAGATTACATATTCATTATAAGGGTAAAAAGAGTTATCTTACAGAGAAGAAGGCTAGGGGATGCCCCCTTAGCCAAGTGATCAGAGTGCATGTCCTGTGCCTCCTGGATGCACTGAGAGAGACACGTCACTTGTGATACTCCTGCCCAAAATGTAGACTCTGTATCTAATTATAAGAAAGCATGAGATGAACTCAAAATCAGAAACCTCCGCTGGAGAAAGAGCAGTGACATGAAAGACATAGGAAAGTGGAGGAACCTCCAGGTCACAGGAGACTGAGAGATGCAGCTGCCGACTGTAAGGCATAATCCTAGATTGGGGGGGAAGCTATAAATGCCATTGTTAGGAAAGTTGGAATAACTCTGTATAAAGTCTATACATAGCAGTATCATGTCAAAGCTCAATTTCCTGATTTTTATAAATGGACTGTGTTTCTGTAAGAATATCTGCATGCTCAGGATAAGAGACAAAGGAACACGATGTCTGAAACTTACCCCAAAATGGTTCAGAAAGAAAATTTTGACACTATATATTTATTTACATTAATTACATACATCAATATATAGAATTTTTTTGTACTTATAATACACACTTCTGTGTATCTCTGTGTGTGTGTGTGTGTGTGTCCAGAGACAGAAAGAGAGAATGAGAAAGCAAATGTTGTAAAATGTTAACAGTTGGCAAATGCGGGTAAAGGGTGTTTAATATTTCATTGTATTCTTCTTGTAACTTTTCTGTAAATTTAAAATAATTTTAAAATACAAATTTAAAAAAATAAATTAGTATGGGATTCCTCAAACCTTTTAATATTTATCCATTCATTCTATCCACATTAATTGGGCACCTATTATGTACCAGTCACTGTGATTAAGTGGTTTAGGAATATCCAAGACGATCTAATCTCATGGGGTTAGTTTTCTGTAAGGTACATTTTGGAATATAGTACTTTGTCTAATCATAATTCACCTTTCCAACCATTAATTTCAACCAATAATTCCAACCTTTCCAATTATCCCATAATTCACCTTTCTGGAGTCCATAGGCTCCAGAATGGCAAATGTCTAGTCTTAGAGATTGTATTTCTCCAGTGCATAGCCCATAGTCTTAGGCCTCGGAAGGAGCCTAATAAACACTGACTATTGAGTGGGCGAGCGAGGGAGTGATGAGTGAATGAGTGAAAGTCCCCATGAGGCTCTCTGTAGCTGACACTTGCTCCTAGTGGAGATCATTCCTGGATGCCTTCAGTTGCACCCTACCTGCCAAGTCCTCCCATATTCCTTAGGTTCCACAATCTCTACTAAACAGAGTCACTGCTCAGAAAAGCCAGAATGCTGCCTTCTGGAAGGACCATCACTACAACAACAATAAAAGCCTGGACAGCTCTCTCCCTTTGACTCTGATTCTAGGACAGAAGATGTGAAAACAACAGCCACCCAGGCCCATGCCACCACAGAACGCCTGGAAGGTATTTGATTGTTTGCACCTAACAACCTCTGCGGGGTGCCAGCTAATGGAGACTGTGACACAAAACAAGGAGAGTAGAGACACATTTAACAATGAGTCACCAAGTTCTGACAGCTTCTTTGGTAACTTCTTTGCACAACATCCTGTAACAAAAGATCCAGAACATTTTGGGAATAGAAATGGGAACAAACTTACTCACAGCTGCTATTATTTGCCCATGAATTCCCTTGCATGGCCTTGTTTTCACAGCACTGCTCTCACATCATCACTCCTCGCACCGCCTCCCCACCTTTCCAGCACTTTCCCAAGAGGACACATCTTTATAAATTACAAGGGTGGATATTCATCACAGACACTGGCAGTAGTGGGAGCTTCCAGAGATAATAGGGTTTGATGGGATGATACCATTTAAAATTTTTAAATTACTTTCCTAAAGTGAAAATAAAATACAAGGGAAAACAAATTTCACCAAGCCAGATTTACCTCGAAATACTCCTTTCTAGAGCCGGTGCATAACAACAACAACCTGTCCCTAAAGAAGAGCAGGAACTTTCATTCTCACAGATACATTTATGGCTTGATAAATAAGGTTTTAACCTTAGAGTAAGATGCGGCCTTGGGAGTCATTGAATCCTGCTGCTTACTTACTGTAAAAATTACTTATGAAAATTCCAGAGAAGATGTCCTTGTGTAAGAAGCAATTCTAGGAAGCCAATGCAACAACTGCTTCTTAAGTCTCCACAATGCAATTGCAAAATGCTAAGAAGTTGTTTGAAATGTTGGATGTGAGCGCCTTACTACCACCAATAGGGGAGTGTTGTTGCCCCATCCCTTGGTTTGGTGCCAGAGCCAACCCTGGGAGGGAGGCAGCCCAGAGAGACAACTCTGATCCCAGAAGAGCATGGCCGACTCCATACCCCAGCATCTCCCACCGGCACCACGCAAACTGAACCCATCAGTCTTTGGGGCACCGGTTTGAAATGCCCACGAAATTCCCTTGACAGTCACCCAGTTACACCCTGCCAATTTAAGTCCTAACAATTCTGTGAAGCACATTTTAGTTCTGAAAAATTACCTCGAAAGTCACTTCGTTTCTCAACTCAACGCAAAAGTGCCAATAGAGCAGGACAAATACAATTGTCCTTTGGGCGCGCATTCATCACCCTCTGTGCACGGGGCCAGTTACACTACACAGCTACGCTACTCTCTGACTGTGCTTTCATTCCCAAGCTGGGCGCTGAGCAGGTGTGGGCATCTCAGCGGTGATGTGGGGAGGGTGAATGGGGGCTGCAGTCGCTGTAATGCGCTTGCCCTCTGTCTCTCTGCGGCTGCATTGAAACTGGCAAAGACTCTCACCCTTGGCATGCCTAGGGACTGGCACCTGTGCCACCTTCCCTCGGTCCCTGTGCACCAACAAAGTCAATCCAAATGAGTGAGAGATTGGCAACACTTGTATGTAGAAATAAGAGAAGAAGGGGCAGAGCATGCCTTTTATTTTAAAAAAATTGTGGCAGCTCGCCACAAGGTGTCAGTATATGTTCCCACACAGTGAGCCAGGACTGGCTGTTACATATATATATATATATATATATATATATATATATATATATATATATATATATCATACCAGAATGCAGGTCTGTGTACATCTTATACTGTGATATTAGCAAGAAAGCACATTCCTGTTCCTCCTCTCCGTAAAGAGAACAACATAAGTATTAGGATATATTTGGCTAAACACAGAAATAGAGGTGAGGCGGATGACCTCCAACCTCTCCTAGAACTCTGTCCCCATTCTCGCTCTGTGTCAGTCTCTGCTGCTGCAGAGAGTTGACAGGGAACTCACAGGTGCCTCTCTTCTCACCTCTCTCCCCTCACTCCTTTGCCCCATGAGAATCTTGCCCACGCTCTCTCCCTGAGAAGGGCATCTTCCCCCAGGTTACCAAAATACAGCAACACCTTTGAGGGCAGAGAGAGAAAGGGAAGAGAACAAGTAAGAGGGAGCAGGACAGAGACAGAAGCAGATGTGCCTCTTCCAGAGCACACTTCCCCTCCCAGCAGCAGGGACACCAACCCAAAGGTTTACTTGCTCTTGCTCACCTTTCTGCCATTCACAAAGAAAACCAGCTCGTCTGCTGTCATTGTCGCTGGTTGGGTGTCCCTGAACTCCAGGTACCTCACTCCTAAGAGACACTGGCAGTCAGTGTTCCCTGCTCTGCAACCTGAAAGATATGCCTCCCAATAAAATGAAATGAAGTTGGCCAATGGGAGGGATCCAGCTTGGAGCTTCGGGGCATGGAGAGTCCTTGGCAAAAGCCACTGGTTTACATAATCAAGGAAACTCCAAACAATCATACACAGCAAATCGCACACACCACACCAGAGTCAAAGAGCTCAAGGAAAATGCATCCAGGTATTAGTAAGGCCAGCCCTTTGGTGCCAGGTGGCCACTGATCTTGTGCACAGCTCTCAGGGAAACTGCTTTATCCTCTACTTGCTGCAAGACTGAGAAGGAGAAGCACCATCATCAGAGTCACTGATAATAGAGCTGATTCACAGCCTGCGTGTCTACGCTTGTCATCTTACCATTCAGACTGACAGCAGCACAGACTCAGCACATACAGGCAAGACTCATGCTCTCCTGGTGGAGTATCGAGGTGACAGGACACGTAGCTCAGTGAGCCTGTCTCAGATCCTGGCGTTCGGCTTCAGCATGTTACTTACCACCTTCAGAACTCGGTTGTTTTCATCCTGTAAAGGGGCATAGAATGACACCACAATCATTTGCTGAGGGACAAATGATATTTTGGGAGTGCTTTGTAAATCTTCAAAGAATCACAATATTTATCACTGCTTAAAAGCTATCCTCAACAACACAACAAATATAATCCTGACAGCAATCCATGGTTGAGATTTTTCTTTTGTTTCTCTTCAGGGAAAATGTCCCTAACAAGTTGTTGTCAGATTAACTCATGAAAGTGTTTCAAAATACTGAAACAATTAAAATGCATGGACCACGTACACATAGGCTAAGCTAACACAGCACTGAAAGCTTCGCCGCTGTCCAGTATCCATTAACTCCCAGCGTAAACACAGGTGCACACTGCCCACCTGGCAGCGCCAATGGGCCCTCTGAGGTCTGGCACCCTCCCAGCTGCCCCAGCCAGCTTTTTAAGTAAACACTCACACAGCCCCAGCAATTGCTCTGGTCTTCTGCAGTCCTGTAATGACCCACACGGTCACTCAGCCAGCCTCCCTGAAGTAGGACACCTCCGGTACACCCCTGGCAGGCTACATAGCGGGGAAGAAGGGAGGGTTAGGCAGATGTGCTTGGTACAGCAACAGCTGAGAGAGAAACTGAGGCTCGCCAGGGCAACCACACAGTCAGCACAATGCCCCTCTCCCACCACAGCATTAATTTTACCAGGAGATGAAACTTCACTTGTAGGGCGAACGGTCATCCCAGTTTTCCCCAGATTATCCTGGTTTTAGCCCTGAATACCTGGCAAATGCCTCCGAGATCCTGGTATGTCCCTCAGTCCAGGACAAAGTCAGGGATGGTCAGTCACTATAAAACAGCGGTTGTTATCTGGGGGGGATGCTGCACCCCAGGGCCATTGGACAATGTCTGCTAATATGACTTACTGTCAGGACAGGGAGGGATGTTGCTGGTATGTAGCAGATGAGGCCAGAGATGTCACTAAACCTACACAGCACAGGGCAGCCTCCTACAACAAATTATCCAGCATGAGACAGTCAACAGTGCCAAAGTTGAGAAATCCTTCCCCAAAATAAGAAGGAAGTAGCCAGGAGAGGGGAGGGATAGGGGCTGAGTTCAGGGTATGTTTTATAATGAGTCAATTCTCCCTGACCGTCACACCTCCGTGACTGAGAGGCTTTTCTTGTATCCACTGATGCACCACCTTAACAAGCCTAGGCAGTCCCTAGCCAAAGTCCCAGGAAAGTGTCAAGGGAAAGGAGCAGTGCTGAAGAAAGATCTTAGGCTTTGGAGTTAGGTAGCCTAGCTTGAATGTTAGCTCCACCACTTCTATGAGACCTTTGGCAAAAAACCTCCTCTTAGCCTCAATATTCTCCTTTACAAAATGGACATGATTATATCTACTTTGTAAGAACCAACTCCTGTGAGAATGAAGTGAGAAATAGGTTAGCAAGTGATAGAGTTTTCCTTTTACGTAGGGCTGAATAACATTCCACTGTGTATTTATAACACATTTTCTTTATCCACTCATCTGTTGATGGGCATTTAGGTTGATTCTATAGCTTGGCTACCGTGAATAATGCCGAAGTGAACATGGAAATACAGATGCCTCTTCAACATACTAATTTCATTTCTTTTGGATATATACCTAGTAGTGGGATTGCTGAATCATATAATAATTCTACTTTTAATTTTTTGAGGAACCTCTATACTGTTTTCCATATGGGCTGTATTAATTTACATTCCCGTCAAGAATGTGCAAAAGTTTTCTTTTCTCCACATCCTTGCCAACACTTATTATCTTTCATCTTTTTGATAATAGTCATTCTAATACATGTGGGAGGTGATATTTGTTGAGCATTTTTCATATACCTGTTGGCTATATATGTGACTTCTTTTGAGAAATGACTATTCAGTCCTTTGCCAATTTTTAAAATCAGGTTATTTTGCTTTTTTGCTACTAAGTTGTTTGAGTTTTTTAATATATATTTTGTATGTTAACCTCTTGTCAGATATATGGTTTGAAAGTATTTTCTCTCATTCTGTAGGTTGTCTCTTCACTCCATTGATCATTTCCTTTGCTGTGCAGAAGCTTTTTGGTTTGATATAATCCCATATGTCTACTTTTGCTTTTGTTGTATGTGTTCTGGGGTTTATATCCAAAAAAATCATTACCCAGATCAATGTCATGAAACTCTTCTCCTATATTTTCTTCAAGTAGTTTTACAGTTTCCAGTCTTACGTTTAAATTTTTAATCCATTTTGAGTTGATTTTTGTATGTAGTGTGAGATGAGGATCTAATTTTATTCTTTTGCACGTAGACCTCCAGTTTTCCCAACATCATTTATTAAAGAAACTGTCCTTTCCCCATTATGTGTTCTTGGAACCTTTATAAAAAAAATCAATTGACTGTAAATGTATGGGTTTATTTCCATGCTCTGTTTTGTTCCATTGGGCTATGTGTCTGTTTTTATGTCAGTGTCATGCTGTTTTGAGTACTATGTCTTTGTAGTATATTTTGAAGTCAGGCAATATGATGCCTCCAGGTTTGTATGTTTGTTTCCTTAAGATTGCTTTGTCTATTTGGAGTCTTTTGTGATTCCATGTGAATTTTAAGATGTTGTTTCTATTTCTGTGAAAAATATCATTGAAATGTTGATAGGATTGCATTAAATTTTTAGATCACTTCTGGCAGTATGGATATTTTAACAATATTAATTCTTCCAATCCATGAATGTGGGATATGTTTCCATTTATTTGTGTCATCTTCAATTTTTTCATCAGTGTGTTATAGTATTCAGTGTATAGATCTTTCATCTCCTTGGTTACATTTATTCCCAAGTATTTTTTTGTTGCTTTTGTAAATGGGATTATTTTCTTGCTTAGGTAGTTTATTATTAATGTACAGAAATGCCACTGATTTTTGTATGTTGATTTTGTATCCTGCAACTTTAGTGAATTAATTTATTAGTTCTAACATTTTTTTCATGGAGTCTTTAGGATTTTCTATGTATAAGATCATGTTGTCTGTAAACAGGAAAAATTTAACTTCTTCATTTCCAATCTGACTTCCTTTTATTTCTTTATCTTGCCTAATTGTTCTGGCTAGGACTTCCAGTACTATGTTGAATAAGAGTGGTAAGAGTAGGCATCTTAATCTTCATACTAAAGATATAAGCAATTTACACACCACCATTATCATTTTAGAGTGTTCTGACTTTGACTGTATACCTATTTTTACCCATGAATTTTATACTTTCATATGTTTTTGTATTACTAACTAGTGTTCTCTTCTTTAAACTTGAAGAAGTCTCTTTAGTATTTCTTATAAGACTGGTCTGGTGATGATGAACTCTACAGCTTTTGTTTGTCTGTAAAAGCCTTTCTCTCTCTTTCGTTTCCGAAGGACAGCTTTTCCAGGTACAGTATTTTTGGTCGACAGGTTTTTTCTTCAGCATTTTTAATATGTCATCCCCATCTCCCCAGCCTATATAATTTCTGCTGAGAAATCTGCTGCTAGGTTTGTTGAAACTCCCTCGCATGTTATTTGCTTCTTTTCTCTTGCTACTTTCTGCAACCTATCTTTATCTTTGATTTTTGGCAGTTTGATGATATGTTTTGATATAATCTTGTTTGAATTGAATCTGATTGGTGACCTTTGAATGTACTTGTATCTTTTTCCATATTTGGAAATTTTTGCTATTGTTTCTTTAAATAAGCTCTCATCCCCTTTGTCTCTCTATTCTCCTTAAACTCTTATAACTCAAACATTTGCTCTTTTGATGCTCTCCCATATATCTCATAAGCTTTTTTCATTCCTTTTTATTATTTTTTTATTTTTTCTCCTCTGGCTATATATTTCAAACAACCCGTCTTCAGGTTCACAGATTCTTTATTTTATGTGCTCAACTTTGCTTTCTATGTTTTCTATTGCATTTCAAAATTTCATTTATTTTATTTTTCAGCTCCAGAACTTGTTTCTTTTTCTTTATAATTTCAATCTCTCTGTTAAATTTCACATTTTGGCTGCATATTATTTTCCTGATTTCTTTAAATTATTCCTTTGTATTTTCTTGAAGTGTGCTGAGTTCCTTAAAACAATTTTTAAAAATTCTTTGTTAGGCAGTTATATCTCTATTTCTTTGGAGTCAGCTACTGAGATATTATTGTGCTCTTTTGGTGACGTTATATCTTCTTGGTTTTTCATGTTTCTTTTTGCCTTATGTTGATGTCTGATCATTTGAAGAAATAGGGACTTATTCCATTCTTTTCACACTAGCTTTGTCTGGAAATGTTCTTCACCAGTCAGTCCCTCCAGAGATTCTGGACAGGCTGTCTGGCAAGGTATGTTGGTAGAATCTCTGTTGGGGTCCTCAGGCATGCTAGCCTAATACCTGAGTCATCAGGTGAGTGGGCCTGGGGCCAGGATCCACTGGAATGGACTTGCTGATGGAATCCAAGGGAGTGGGTCTGGGGCCTGAGTCAGCAAGGGCAACTCTGGGACCTCTTTCTACAGGGGCCACCCTGAAGCCAGGATCCACTATGACTGACCTGGTACTAGAATGGACCTTGAACCTGAGTCGGACCCTGGCTGGGTGCTGGGATGGAACCTAAGGCTGTGGGATCCCACCTGGCACCACGATGGGCCTAGAGGTTTAGTCCCTGAGTAGCAGCTAGGAGTCTGGGAACATGCGGGCCTGCCTCGTACTAGGTTTTACCCAGTGTTGGGTCCGAGGCAAAGTCCAGTGCTCACTTCCCTCTCCTTCCACCAAGTGAAAGATATCTCTCCACACCATGCTGCCTGGGATTGGGGAAGAAGTAACACAGATAATGTAAAACTGTCCTTTCTCCTGTCTTCAATGCATCTTTTCTTATTTCTGTGCTGCACACAACTGTTATCATATCTCACCTGGGTTTTTTTTTTTTTTTTAGCTCTTGTGAAGGTATTTTTGTGCATGGATAGTTATTCAAATTGATGTTTCTATAGGAGGATGGGTGTTAGAAAGTCCTATTCTGCCATCTTCTTGATATCAGTACCCTCTCTGTGACTTACCAAAATAGTATAAATTAAGGGAAAATAATCTAAAATGAAAAACTTTTCCAAACTGAAGACTTCCTGTATATGCTTTTGACATTGACATGAGTTCTGAAATTTGGGCTGAATTAATGAAATGTCATGGTCTGAGAATACGCTAACTGTAACTTATATTGCATTACATTAACTTACCCCATTTTTCTAAGAGATTTCTTGGCTTATAATAGGTAGTGCATTAGTATGTGAGGCCCTAAAGTCCATAGAAAAGCCAGATAAGCCCTGAGGCCTCCTGGACACAGGTATCTTCCCTCTAGGAACTACACTTTCAGGAAATCACAAAAGATAAGAAGAGGAAAAAATGCTGCCAAGAATCACGCCTTTGTTTCTGGAAGAATGAGCTCTGTCAGCACCAAGCTCTTAGTGGAGGAAGATCCAATCAGGAAATACTTTGGAGTGTTCCCTGAAAGCCTAGTCAGAGCTGGGCCAACATCTATGGAGCCTTTACTTTTTGAGATCATGCTGTGGCCTCTTGTGCCCTGGCTGTGCCTCCAGCTCCATTTAGCAGTCTCACTGTGAGACTTTAACCTGCCTTTTTAATGGCTGCCCCTCTGGTCTGCTCCCTCCTTCTCTTTACAACGAGACATACGTTCTTGTCTATAACCTAAGGACATCCCCTGTTCATTTCCTTCACTTACAATAGTTTACTTGAAAAGAAAAAGTCATTTTTTCTTTCAATATATTTCATCGTTCAGGCTTTTTAAAAATAAGAGTTATTTCACTTCTACATATGCTCTGCTCTGGATGAAAGATTTTGCTGTATTTTCAGAGCATCACTGCCCAACACCCAAGTCTTCCTTGGTTCTCCCAGCCATCTATATTATTACCTACTCCAAATAATGGTTCTTGACAGCTGAATAGCATTTCTTTCACATACCTTAATTTCATTTGATCCTTATAATAGCCCCATGAGGTGAGCAGGTGAGTTACTATTATCTTCCCTTTTCAGACCAAAAAAGTGAGGGTCAGAGAGGTTGACTTGCCAACTGTTGCATGGTGAGCAACTGCCAGTTTCTACATCTGTCATCCACCCTCCAGCAGAGAAATTCTTTCTCTGATGGCTCCTCACTAACAAAACCAGGACTATTAGCATAACACTGATGGCCCTTCTTAGTCTGTGAAGTATTAATGTCTTTCTCTCATGCCTGGATGGTGAATAGACCTGTATTTACCACTATATCACTGGTGCCTATCATAGGGCCAGGTAGATAAGAACTATCAATAAATGCTTGTTGAATTAAGTCCTCAATGCAAGGGATGAGTTGTATTTTCAGAAATGTCTAAGCTTCTGCCATTGACTAAAGACAGAACTTTCTTCCATCACTGCATATATTCTTAGCATCATTTAACTATCCTTACCAGTTCCTTTCTAACTAATTTTCTGCTATACCTATACTGAATATCACCTAGTTTTCTTCAACACAAAGGCCACATTACTCTACTGCTACTGTGAAATCAATTCTTGATTTTCTTTTCTTTTTCTTACATTTTTATTTTATTTCAAGAAAATATGAAAGTACAAACATTTGGGTTGCATTTTATAACTTTGCCTCTCCCTAGCAAGTGTTAGAGGTATGCCCTTCCCCTCCACAATGCTCTTCTTGATTTTCTACATACATCTGATAAGTAGGTCCTCTTAGAGATTATTCAAAGATGGACACATAGTCAAAACTAAAAGCAACTGAACTTCAGCTTAGGTCTTCACTACAGACACACAAAAGCTCAAGGAATAGAAAAGCCCCAGAAGCAAATGTAAACACACTTTGATCTGTCTGCATCATTTTTCTGTTTTTTTATAGTCTTTTGTACTCAATACATTCTATAACCCCAGGGTCATTTATGGCAATGACAATGTGTGCTTGGTGGCTAGCTGGACACAAAGTAAGGTCTCTCTTTCCAATCTGAGCTGCTCTCACACAATTCAGGAAGGAGAATCCTTACGTCAACCTACTCAAAGGACCAATTCACATGTGTTCTGTAGACAGTAAAGACCAATGAGTAACCAGAGGAAAAAATTATTTGCACAACTGTTTTTGTACCCTTAATCCCCTCCCCTGATTTATTTTTATTATCATCTGAAATACTGTACAGTGTACTCAGATGTTTACTGTCTGTCTCCCTGCACCCAGTAGAAGGTAAGTGTGGTAGGGATGTCTCCCCGCCCACCAAACATTCATGTTCTCCTCTAAGGAAGACCTTCTGATGAGAAGCCACTGCTCAACCAGGAGCTACATTTCCCATCTCCAGTTATATAGATGAAACCAAATGACCGAGTTCTCATGAATGTCCTATGGGTGAAAGTGATGTGACAATGTCCAGGCTCCCATTCTTTCTCTTACTCTAACAGCTGGTGTCAATGCCCAGACTGACCAGAGCTTCCAATCAGCTCAAGTCCTTAATGAATACAATGATCTGAACACTGCCCTTCCCCACTACTGTTGCCTATTTGACTTCACAGGAACAAGAAACAAATTTCCATTGTGCTTGTCCACAGAGATTTCTGTGTTTGTCTGTTATAGCTCCTAGTACTACATTCACTAATACAAATTCCATTAGTTCTGAGATGTTTGTCTGTTTTGTTAATGCAAAACACTGACTGGATGTGGTAGATGCGATATTTATTGAAGAAATATTTATTGAATAATGAATGGATGAATGATGATAATAACAGAATCTGGTTTTTGTTAGGGCCACGGGGGCATGGCTTGGATATCTGGCTTGGCCCATATGCAAAGCTGTGTCTGTAAACGGTGTCACCAAGGATTATAAGCTCCTGAGTAGAACTTTGGTCTCATCCCCAGACCTCGCCCTTAGGTGTCCCCATCCCCACACTATGTTTTAAGGATGGGCTCCAGAGCAGCTTCCACACTAGCTAATATTCACATAGCCATTTATTTATCAAATTTAATGAGACTCTGCCGTGTATCAGGCACTGTGCTGGGCATCGATTAACTCTAGGGTCAAAGAGGCTTAAAGAGCATCATTATTGTACTTTATAGATAATCCATGATCCTCTGAGCCAACATCGAAAAATCTGAATGCAAAGCTTTTTACCTGCCCTCCTAAAACCACCACTCCCAAGGATATGGAATGCAGGCTTGTATTTTGGCATATTTAAAATAGCTATCATATGAAACCTTAAGAGCTTCCTTCAGATCTCCTGTGGCTCACTCCTTAGTTTTATTACAACAGCCTCTGAGGAATCAGTTCAGGTTGCAAAGGAAGGACTATAGGAAGATCAGCTGCTGTTCCTATTCTAAATTTGTCCCTGTCCTTGTACTGGAACTCTCCACAGGAATTCAGTGTTGCTAATGATGTTATTTTCTTTGTTTCTCTTTTAAAAAGAAAGGAACACCTATGACTGGTAAGGGTGAACCGAGATTTGAACCCAAGCCCCTGTGATTCTAGAATCTTCTGACAGCAGTAGAAGGCAGAGGCTAGGCTTTTCTAGGTAGCCACCTCCCAGCATGGCCCTTTTACACTTTGTAGGGGCAGGGGGCATCTCACTGGCAGAGCCTCACTAATAGGCTGGGTGGCAGCCGTGAGCAAGTTTGGCTGGGAGAGGATCCGAGTGAGGAGGGTGTGGGATGAAACGACATGTAGTGTGGCTTAGCGGGCGCCGAGGCTGTCAGGCCTGTCTTTAAAAAACACAGGGACATGGTTCGTTTCTCTGGTTTTACTCTTACAGTCGCTATAAAGTGCAGGATGGAAATCATCCGATGAACAGAAATCTGGTATCTGACTGTAAGAATCTTGGGAAAGCCTGTGATCCCAAACTAAAATGTAGCATGTTGGAAAGTGACAGGGAAAGAGGAGGACCAGGTGGTGGGAAGTCGATGCAATCCTAGCTCTCACCCATCTGGCAGCTTGGCCCCTGGGAATCTAGAGGAGGGTCCCAGGTCCCAGGTCCCAGAGTCACTCTGCCAGAAGGAGCAGATGATCGGAGCTGAGAACCACGGCCACCGCCCCAGCACCCCAGGCGCAGGACGTGCAGAGAAGGGAGAAGGAGCGGCACTCCTGTAGGGTCTGTCCCTCGCTGGGATCTGGTCCTCATTCTCTCGGGAGGACTAGAGGCTTTTGGAAGTCCATGCCCCATGGTGGCCTGGAAGCCTTCTGGAACATGGAGAGAGCATGACCCTGGGTGGGGAAGGTTTTAAACCTCCACATGTGAGCCCTGTGAGCCAGAGCAGAAGTGTTCATGGACTTAGCATAAGCAGAGGAAAAGGAAGACAGAGGAGCCACAGGAGAGGGTACCAAGGTGGGCCAAAGGATGGGGAACTTAGAACAGCAATCACAGTTACCTACCCCTGTGGTTTGGGGCTGTCTTCCATCTCCAGCCGAGTTGCCAGACCAGAATAGTCAATGGTGCTAGTGACCTGGCAGCTATAATTTTCTATTCTTGATCACTATCAGTATTTTCACTGCACTACACTTCCCCTACCCATCATCTCTATCTGATCATCAACTTCATTCTGCGAATCCCATGTGGAAGTAGGAACTGGGGTGACAAGAATATGGGTGCCAGCTGCCTTGTGAGTGCGTCACATGCCACAGCCACGTCTCCATGGCCTTGCCGGGGGTACCAGTGAAGCAGCCACTCCTGGGAAACACATGAGGCACCTTGCCTGGGGGCTAAGTGGGAGAGCCTCCATGGCGGGTCTGTGAGCAGAGCATGACCTTGTTCAGGAAAAAAGAAAAAGAAGAAGAAGAAGAATATATTTTTCCTAAGCGAAATCTCCCCAGCTTCCTCATGCCTTTGCTATGAACAGAGGCCCCCTTTAACTGGTCTAGAGAAATTTGGAACCAAACTTGGGTTTGTGAGGAAGCCATGGCAAGAGTCCCAGTCTAGAAGAAGGAGACTCAGGTGATAGCCAAGGATCTTCTCTCTCTCTGTCCCTTTTGGCAACCCCCTTTCCCATCTGTAAAATTCCAAAGACCCTTCCAGCTCTGACATTTATGGGTATTATGGCATGAGATAATACTTGAGCTGTTCTTTTTTTTTTTGAACCTTTGTTCTAGTGTCAAAGCCTCACCCATTTCTGGGCATTGTTGAGTCCATGCTACAGGATACTCCCACTCGTTGTCCAGCATTGGTGTAATTGGAATGCTAAGGAAAAGAGTATTATACCAGATTATGGAAGTACTCTAGTCTATTCTGTGCTTGATATTTTCATGTAACTGTTTGGACCAGTATTTCTTAATATAAAATATCCTTGAGTAATCCTCTCTTTGGCAAACCTCTGAAATTTTGTTAAAATTTTTGTGGCATGAAAAAGAAGTCATCATCCTGAGACTCTTGTCCACCAAGGGATGGAGTGCATTCCTGTAAAAGATCCACTGCGGAGTGGAGGTGACAAGACATCTTCCTGCTGACAGGGTCTGATGCTTCTACCAACTCAGCCCAGTAACTCTGAAAGTGAGGTTCAGCAAAGGTAGAAGGTGGAGCATCACAGCCCCACCCTGAGGCTCAAGCACAGGGTGGTTCTCTCCTGGGCTAGCTCTTTGGAGGGTCCTGCTCAGGCCCACCTGAGGTTATATCTCTCTTCCTAGATGAGAAGTCCACTAAGAAAAGTGACTACTCAGAGGCTATGTCACTGCCCTTTTACAGCATGCTCACATACCAACGTTCCTGCCTAATGACCCCCAGCTCAATTCCAAGACCCAACTGGCCATTTCCCTTGGTCTGTCCCCCCAAAGGAGACCTGTGCTCCTGGTGCATCCACTCCTTGGCTCCTGCTGTGTGATTGCCCAGGTTCCCTGAGGGTAACTTCTGTATCAGTGGGAACAGCTTGGATATGTGGACTGTGATATTCACTCATGGGCTCAAGAGAGGGCTGTCACAGAGTGGGGTACAGCTGGGGATGGAAGCCAGAGGAGGGAGGAGATAGGATGGGGGACAGGGGAAATTGGTGGCCTGAGAGTCTAAAAATTATAAGTTAAAACCTGATCTTCAAGGTGATTATGAAGGACACTTGTAAAGGAAGGAGCATGGAATATTTTGATTTAACATTTTGTTAAGTTAGTGTACAACGTTTAGATATGTAAACATCTAGCATATGGGCCTCCATTTGTACCCTTGCCCCGGGCCCTGTAAATGTAGAAGTGAGACTGGAAGGTGCTGCTGTTCCAACAGCTTGTATATATATTATCAGGGAGGAGCAAAGTAGGTGGGTGGCTGCAAATATACACAGCTTTAGGGGGAATCTCTCCTAAAACTCAAAGCAATGCCAATGGAAAGACTCCAAGGGCAGTAAGAAGGACTTACAAGTGTCCCGCACAAACCACCTGGCCACAGCGCACAGGCTTGTGCCACCTGGACCCATGTGAACCCAGCCCACTAGCCTCATTTCCAGCTACCTTGTGCACACAACCCATCTTTGGCCACAGCAGACTCCTCTCTGCTCCCTGAGCCCACCACCAATATTATTCCTCAGTGCCTTTGCCCAGGTCATTAGCTCAGCCTAGAACTCCCTCCCCCACTTCTTCCCTTCCTAAAATCCTTTACAACTCAGCTTAAATGCAACCAGCTCCTCAAAGCCTGTGGCCTCAGACTCCCACATACAACCAGACCCAGGAAAACTCATTTCTCCCTCATCTATTTCCACTGTATTTTGTGCTCACATCTAATATGTTATTATATATAACACAGACATCAGATCTTACTTATTTTTGTATCCACAGCAATACCCAGTACTGGTCAGTAAATATTTGCTCAATGACCTTTGTTCAGCTGTGGAGGGCTGGGGAAGAGGCATTGATTATTCTCCAATGGTTCACCTACAGCCATTTCCCTCCCACTTGGAAGAGAAAGTCATCTTACTCTTGTGCTTATTCTCTTAATTGCTCTTTTCCTTTTTCCTTCCTCTGACCATGATTGTCATCATGCACTATGGTTTGTGCAGTATTATAGTTTATTTATATATATCTATTCATAGGAACCTCATAAACACATGATATTATAAGCCAAATTTTCATCTGAAGAAACAGGTCTATAGAATAAATGAACAGCAGAACTTGAACTTGAACCCCAGTTTATAATTCCAGAATCAGTGCTCCTTCCACTCTACTACATCCCTGCAGTTAAGGCTTGAGCACACACGTGGTTCTCATGACTGAGAAGCTCACACAGAGCCTGGGAATGGACCAGCACAGAGATGTAATCAACCTTGGGTTTGGACCAATAAGGAAGAGTCAGGGAGGAAACCCTCAATTTTAAACAAACAAAACCTCAACAACCAACAATGAAAATCCAGGGACAAGGAAGTGGGTTCCTTTTAAATAAACCCCAGACATGCTGGCTTAAGTGAAGTAAGACTTTCCAGAAAATGGCAGGTCACATAGGAGTTACTCATGGCTTGGACCTCTCTTAGGCAATAATTACTGGAAAGTCTCTCATAGGGAACATTTCTAAAGAAGGATGGAAAGAATGCTTGCTAAAGGAGGAAAGTAGTTCAGAAATGGGCAAATGGAGCTGTAAGGAAGGGGCAAGAAGGGACAGGTGGAAACACTGGTCTGGGCGAGGATGAGGAAGGAAGTCAGTGACTCAGCAAAGACAACCCCAGGCAGAGGTAAGGTGAGCCAGGCACACCTGCTTGCCTCTGCGGCCCCATGGTGTCTGGTGGTGTGATGCCACACCACGCCAGGTGAGTCGGCTCTGGCAGGAAGAGGTCACTGAGAATGGGCCAGACCGTGGGCTTGTCTGCCCCACTCCCCAGAAGCCTGGAAAGCACCATAGTATCTTCCCTGCTGAGAAATGAGAAGCTGCCCTGCTCACGGCTGGAGCAGAGTGTCCCCTTCTCCTTCCAGAACTCCCCCCCAGGTGCCCTCTGTGCCCCTCAGAAAGCAAAAGCCCCACACTCAAGTCCCTTTTCTGCTTGCACATGGGGTAGGGAAGCTAGGACTGACTTTCGCATGGTTAGGAAGAAGCGTGGTGCTGTATCAGCATCTATAGCATGGGGCAAGGAATGCATTAATGCGCCACTCATGCCAGTAAAGTCCAATTTTCCAGAGTCTAAGAGTAAGGCATGAGAATCAGATATCAACTCCAAGAATCAGTAATCATTCTGACTTGAATGAAAGACCGATTTTCACATACATGCATAGCACCTGCTGTCTTGCTCGTAGAGGCCTGGAGATCCATACCTTTCCCATCAGCGGCCACTGACGAAATCATTGAGGAAGCGGGTAGGAAGACTCTGTTTCTGTACGACGCTTAGCAGAACTCAGATCCACCATTCAAATTCCCACCAGGAGCTCCCTCAAGGCTCAAACTACTGCAGGCTCCGAAATGCCCCACAGAACCACCGGCTGACAATTAGTCACCATTAAGAGCTGGTAGATTGGCTTGAGAACATATGTGGCAGCAGCAGGCAGGAACAGTGGATGGCACAGACTGCAATGTGGGTGCCTGTGGCTGCCCCAGCCTGTCCCCCTAATTATGATGTGCTCTCCAACTCGGGAAGCCACAGTTAGTTCTGGGAATGTCCTTGGGTTGGGGGCCCTGCAGCAGGCCTTTCCTGCTCTGGAGCACTCTGCTGTGCTCAGATGGACACTAGACAATGCCTCGGGTGTGGGAGGGCCTCCCTGCGAGGATGGTCTCCAACCAGCAGCTCCAGGCACCCCTGGTTGCCAGCGTCAGCCCGGGGCTTGGTTTTGCCAGCGCAGCTTTTACTGGAGTAGCCAACAGGAGTTGGGAAAGAAGGTTTTGCTATTTTGATTCCCCAAGCTTCCCCTCAGGGCTCTTCTGTCACATTTGTCAGAACTGATTTTTGTCACAAAGGAACTGTTTCCAGAAGACTGAAAAATGTCCTTTAGTACCAGGCCAGTAGGAAGAACTTTCAAAGAAAAAGATCGGAGGGATGAGGTTTAGAGAAGGGACTGTAGGAGATTAGTAGGGGTATGTGTATCATCACTAACATACTATGGGGTGGGGGGAGAGAGCAAGAGGGGAGCACAGAATTCAAATATTTATGAATCCCAGGTTCGTATACTCTCTGAACCTGTGTCCCTATCTGTAGAATGGAGAGAGTAATGTTTTCCTTACCTGTGCGGTTCTAAGAAGACAATGGTTGTTAACTGCCAGGAATAGAGATTGTAGTCAAGAAATGTTTCCTGAAGCAGAAGTTGGAGCTGGGCAGCATTTTATACTGTATTTTAGGGTACCCTCCCAAGAACGTCCTGGTCATGTGCTTCTAACAGCAAACTGATGATGTTCCTTGGGCACATCCTAGAGACAAGGCTCTGAATCCCACACTGATACATGCCAGTGACCACCAGCAGGCAGGGAGAGTGTGGACTCCTCCTGTGCTGTGAGGCCTGTCTGGGGCCAAACCGTGCACGTAGGTAGGCAGTGCTTCTTCATCTCCCTTGGGGGGACCCAAGCTGAGATCGGACTAAGTGGTCTCAGACATCCAGGGCTTCATGACATCACAAATCAGGTCCTATCCAAAAAAATGCTTAGCAATAATGATTTGGGTTAGAGAGTCAAAGCACTGTTGCCTTCTCATTCTCTTTCTTTATCAAGTTATAAATATCTAATCTGCTTTACATTTTATTCCCGGTTCCTCACTGCCTCACAACCTTTGGACACTGCGGCCCTGACTTCTCAAGCCTGGAGAGACTTGACCAAGCTAAACCCACCTGAAAGTGATACATGTTACTTCTCACATTTTGTTGGCAGAACCAGTCACATATAGCTTCAGGGACGTGAGCCCAGCAGCCAGCTTAGGTTGAGTCAAACTGTGGGAATAATCAGCCCCCAAATCTCAAGGGTTTACAGAAATAGTAATTTCTTTCTCACTCACCTGACATACAACCTGCAGGTCATCTAGAGCCCTGGGATGTAGGCAGATGGAGTAGTCCCTGTATAGGACATTGTCATCTCATTATAGATAGAAAAGAAAGTCCGTGGATCGATGCAATGGCTCTATTGCTTCTGCTCAGAAGTGGCATACCTCACTTCTACTCTTAGGCCAAAGTGGCCAACATCTGATATCAAAGAAGCATAATCCTCCTATATGGAGAGGCACCATGAGTCACAAGGTCATGACTGATGGTCAAGGTTGGAAGGTGTAATAACCTTCTCATGTGAAGGGGTAGAAGATATTGGGAACAGCAACTTAATCTCACACAGTAGGAAGGAATAATCCTAACTATAACTCACAGTGGAGAGGAATGGGATATTAGTGAATATTAGTAATATCTACCATGAGTAGCATTGTAAATGTAAACACAGAGAGCTATAAAATAGAACTTTGTAGGAGCAAATGATACATCCCTACTGGAGGGGATTAGGAACAGTTACACAGAAACACTGACAGTTGATCCAGGCCTGAAGTTAGAGCACTTGTCATCATCTACATTATACTCAACAATAAACTCATTCAACAAATATTATAATTATTGAGTATCTACTATGGGCCAGGAACTATGCCCACTGATATACAATGGTGAACAAAACAGGTCTGGTCTCTAGCCTTGTGGAGATTAAATATCTCTAGAGAAAGCTGACATTAAACCAATAAACACACAATAAATATTGACTTACAAGCTGGGCTACCTGTTACACTGGAAAGGACAGGGCTCTCAGAATGCTGTCAGAGGTAGAACAACAGAGAGAAGGCCACTTGGAGGAAGTGACGTTAGAATTGAGCGCTGACTCAGAGTTAGCACAGCAGAGAATGGAAAAACTGTTCCAAGCAGAGTGAGGAAGTTATACAAACTTCCTGAGATGGAAAAGAGCTTGGTATACCCAAGGTGTCAATGGGAAGAGGGAGATCACTTTAGTGGGTGAGTGGAAAAGCAATTCAAGGGAAGGTTGGGTTTCTGTGGGCCATCCAAGTTAGAAATATAGGATAAGTCATGGAATATATGATTCTGGGGCCCAGAATAAAGATCTGGGCTACAGATATGCATTTAAGGGTCATAGCATATAGCAATAGCAAAAGTCATGGGAGTAGATGGAATGGGGATTTAAAGGGAGAAGACAACATGGCCGTGGACTCTTGCTCCCTGACAAGTCCGATATTAGAGTTCAGGTGGGCTAGCAGCCGGAGGGGTGCTGGCAAAAGAGTTTGAGAAAATCAGAAAGTTGGGAGAAAATCCGGTGGGGGGGGCGGGTTGGCGTCATGGAAGTCAAGAGAGGAAGCACGTTTCAAGAAAGAAGAAGTGGTTTACAGCCTGGAATACCACGGAAAGGTCCAGTAAGATGAGGACAAAGAAATCATGGCGATGTGCAGCTTTATTGAATAAATCCAATAGAAAGTGAAGATAGGAATGCTAACAATGGAACAAACTACCTCATAGGCAAAAAGAGGAGAGATCCAGAGCACAAGTGGGGAGCCTGGCTCTGCAGAGGAAAGGAATGAGCATCTCTTCCCAGAAACAGGAGAGAAGGAAGGAAATTGGGTGGTGATGCCTCCAGGCATTTGGATTTGGTTGTAGGAGAAACAGGTAGAGTTTCTGGGGTTTGGGGTGGGAGAAGGGGTGGTGTTTGTGTGTTTTGTTTTCAATGAATATGAAGCAAGATCATTACCTGAGAGGAATACAGAGTGGGATGAGTGCAGCTAGAAAATAGAAGAGTATACAAGTATTCCTTCAGGAGAGTCAAAGAATGGGCTTATCTCAGCAGCGTGGCAATTGGCAATGCCAAACCCCCATTTGAAGCCAGAAATCACAAGCCTAGATTAAGATTGGGTATCACAGGAATGAAAACTTACATCAATCTACCCAATTGTGGGATTTTCACTGAGAAAGTTTTGACCGCATGCAGGCAAGTGCAGAAGAGGCAGGATCTAGCTTTATGCAGAATTGAGTTTCAACAGGCACCTGTGATAGAAGAACAGAGGCAAGAGAGTTGAGGGTGTCTGCAAGGGAGGGACAATGATTACAGACCATGGACTTCAGCTTGGATAAGAGGAAAGTGAAGGCAAAAGGAGCTGGTAGATACAGAAAAGGTGGTGAGGTCTTTTTGATAAAGGCCATTCTCACTGGAGTTAAGTGATATCTCATTGTGGTTTTGATTTGCATTTCTCTGATGATTAGAGATGTTGAGCATTTTTTCATATGTTTGTTGGCCATTCTTCTGTCTTCTTTAGAAAAGTTTCTGTTCAAGTCCTTTGCCCACTTTTTAATAGGGTTATTTGATTTTTTCTTGCTGATTTTCGAGAGTTCTAAGTATATTCTAGTTATCAACCCCTTATCGGATGCGTAGGATGCAAAAATTTTCTCCCACTCTGTAGGTTGTCTGTTTACTCTCATGACTGTTTCTTTGGCTGTACAGAAGCTTTTTAGTTTGATCATGTCCCATTTATTTATTTTTGTTGCTGCTGTGATTGCCTTTGGAGACTTCTTCATAAACTCTTTGCCTAGGCCAATGTCTAGGAGAGTGTTTCCAACATTTTCCTCTAGAATTCTAATAGTTT
>VSMD01011557.1:0-19078 GCA_008750895.1 Mirza zaza | reverse complement strand
CCCCCTCCCCCGCTCCTCCTCCCGGCGCCCCCGCCCCCGCCCCCTCCCGTGCCTGCAGACGCGCGGATCGTCCATGCGCTCCTCGCGGGCAGAATGCTGGGCAGCGGCGTCAAGAGCGCGCAGCCCGAGGAGGAGCTGAGCGGCGGCGGCGGCGGCGGCGGCGGCGGCGGGGACGAGGGCGCGGACGAGCCGCGGGGCGCCGGCAGGAAGGCAGCCGCGGCGGACGGCAAAGGCATGCTGCCCAAGCGCGCCAAGGCGCCCGGCGGCGGCGGCGGCATGGCCAAGGCCAGCGCGGCTGAGCTGAAGGTCTTCAAGTCCGGCAGCGTGGACAGCCGTGTCCCCGGCGGGCCGCCCGCCTCCAACCTGCGCAAGCAGAAGTCGCTCACCAACCTCTCGTTCCTCACAGACTCCGAGAAAAAGCTGCAGCTCTATGAACCCGAGTGGAGCGACGACATGGCCAAGGCGCCCAAGGGCCTGGGCAAGGTGGGGTCCAAGGGCCGTGACGCCCCGCTGATGTCCAAGACGCTGTCCAAGTCAGAGCACTCGCTTTTCCAGGCCAAGGGCAGTCCGGCCGCCGGCGCCAAGACGCCCCTGGCTCCGCTTGCGCCCAGCCTGGGGAAGCCGAGCCGGATCCCCCGAGGACCCTACGCGGAGGTCAAGCCGCTCAGCAAGGCGCCTGAGGCGGCCGTGAGCGACGACGGCAAATCGGATGATGAGCTGCTCTCCAGCAAGGCCAAGGCGCAAAAAGGCTCCGCCGGGCCCGTACCCTCCGCCAAGGGCCAGGAGGAGCGCGCCTTCCTCAAGGTGGACCCAGAGCTCGTGGTGACGGTGCTGGGCGACCTGGAGCAGCTGCTCTTCAGCCAGATGCTGGGTAAGTCCTGCCGCCCCGCCCCACCCCACCCCGCCCCTGGCTTTCTCCGGGCCAGCTGCTGGGGAAGGTGTGGGGAAAGCGGAGGTCCCTCCCTCTCCCCCTTCCCGTAGGCTCCACTGATCGCGGTCAGGCTGTGAGGGGCATCGCGCCCAGATGTGCAGAGCTGGCCCTCGTCCAGATGCGCATGGCTGAGGTGCATCTTAAAGATGTTGCCGGGCGCGAGGGAGCCCGGGCTCTACTCTGGCCTGCCTGGGCTGAGGCTGGACAATGGGGCGGGGGAGGAGGCATAGGTTCTTAGAAATAGAGCCCATTAGCTTCCTTTTTAACGCCCCAAATCCCAACATGGCAAAATCTGGGGCTGGGGGAGACCTCAGTTGTGCTGTGGTCTGCGCCCGACAAGCGAGCATCCAGCATTGCCAGGGCAGCGTCCGGCGGGAGCCCGGATCTAGAGGACAGATGCGGGAGCGCAGATGTGAGGGCTGCTTGGCCCGGAACGCAGCTGAGGCTCCACTTCCTCTGTGGGTCCCGGGTGGGAGCGCGAGTCGGATTTCCCGGGTGTGGGGGTTCTGGCAAAGAGCGGCGTCCGGGGCCAGGGGGGCGGGCGGGCTGCCAGCTGCGAGCATCTGGACGCGTCCTATACCTTAGCCCTGGCTCTGGCCCCAACCCCCAGCCCCCTCGGTCTTTAGGGCGTGTGGAAAGGGCTGGACTTTTGCTGCGAGACTCCGGGTGGACCGGGAAGCCTTTGCCCTTTGGCTGGTGGAAGCGCAGCGGGCGGGAAGGGAGGAACAAAGCTTGCTCGGGTGGAGGAAGCTCAGGGAGCTGCAGCATTGTTCTCTGAGTCTGAAGAGTCCATGCGAAAGCCCGGAGCGGGCCCCGGAACTGCGCTTGCTTTCCCTGGAGAGCCCCTGCGCTAAGAGAGGGTTGGGTTGGGGACGTGCCGGCCGCAAGTCTGCCAGGGCTCCGGAGCCCGCACGGTCCTGCCGGGGCCACGGGCGGAGGGCGGCGAGGCCTGGAGCCCAGGCGAGCCGCCGTGGCTGCGCAGACTTGTTGCGGCGGCTGGGATGTGGGTCCCCCGGCGCCAAGGAACCCGAGCTTCCCGGGTACCCGGCAGGCTGCCCGCCCGCTCGCTGGGGGGCTGGGAAGGGGCGTGCCCGCGCGCGCGCGTGGAGGGGCGGGGCGGCGCGGTGGTCTGCGGTGACCGGCTTGGCGGGTGGGGATGGGTGGAGGAGCTCGCCTGCCTGGCGGCCCTGGAGAACCGAAGGGGAAGCGGGAGGAGGCGGATTCGGCCTGCTGCAGTCTTCCCCGGCCCCCTGACTCCAGTGTGGACCAGAATAAGGGTCCCCTGACCAGGGGCGAGCAAGGATTTGGACCTCCCGAGAGCTGCTCCTCGAGCCTCACGTAGCAGGCCGCAGAGGCGCTTTGCAGAGGCGGTGAGGAGTCTGGACAAGTGCGAACGAACGGGAGAGCAGCCCCCTCCCTCCCGGAGCCCCTCCTGCAAGGGGGCTGGGCTGGTGGGCGCAGAAGCCCACTGGGCTGCCTCTGCAGAGGGCCTGTGCTGCCCTGTGCTCAGTGCTGGGGTGAGCCGAACAGAGGCCTGTCCTCAAGGAGCTTACAGTCTGATGGGACAAGACAAAAAATAAGGAAAAAAATAAATAAATCCCAAGCACTAAGAAGGGTTATAGAAAGAATGAAACCGGACCCTATGGTAGAGAGGAACTGAAAAGGGGAGGCCTGCTGGGGTCCTGAGAGGAGGGCAGGAGAGGGAGGTGTGTGTGTGTGTGTGTGTGACTCGGGGAGTGTCAGGCACAGGAAGCAGAGGGCACAGGTTTGTTTTCAAGGTCAGGGCTTTACCTGCTGGGGATGACTTAGCTAATCTGGGCCTCCCCAGACCTGGAAGTCCCCACACTGCCCCGGGAGCTGCCTGCCCATGGAAGCCCTCTTAGCTGCTTCTCAGGAGGTGACAACCACAGTAACCATGACAAATAGTCCTGAGCTGGCTGGGGGTGGGGAGAAGGGCAGGGTAGGGGGAAGCTGAGCCCTTATTCAAGCTCAGCAGTGGACACGTCTCAAAGCACACGGACTCGGAGCCTTCAGGGACCTCGGAGGTGAGCACGGAGCACCTCCTCCACTCCCTGGTTGGGGAAGAGCAGAGGCCTTAAAGTCATCTCTGAGTTCGTGGTGGGAGGGAGGTTGTGCGTGTGGCTGGGCCATGGCTCTTCCTGGGAGGCCTGCTGGAGAGAGGGAGGGTCAGCAGGAAATGAGGGGCCTGGCCAGGGCTGTGTCTGCTGGGCATGGGCCACCAGCGCTGCCCTGATGACCCCAGAGAGGGGCTGCAGGGCTTAGCTCTCTGGTGGGGGAAGGGACATGGAGGCTGCCAAGCTTGCTGGGCTGTCTCCAGCTGAGAGGACCCAAAGGGGCGGTGTTGGTTCAGGCTCTAGGAGGGCAGGGCTTGGCCTCAAATGGTGGGGAGGAGGGGAGGCAGCACTGGCACCCTCCAAGCAAAGCTTTTCTCTTCTGTGAAGGTGGGGGTGGAGGGCAGGCTGCCTGGGGGAGGGGGGAGGGGACGACAGAGGGGATCCGTCTCCCAGAGCCCATGAAGGTGTTCCAGGTGTTAGGACGGGGCCTCGGTGGAGAGCAGGGTGGCCTGCGGGGAGAATGGCTGCCTTGATGCTTCAGGATGGCAGCTGAAGACACTGGGTATTTGTCCCACTGTGAGGCCCGGTGTCAGTTACTCTCACTCCCAGGTACCATCCCGTAGCGAATTTCTGAGGCAAAGAGCAGGGGTGAGAATGAGGCAGCCCCAAATCAGAACCTTCCTGGAATAAAGGGAGAGAACTGAAACCTGGTCATCCTCTTCCCAAACTCAGCGGGAGCCCCAGATGGTCCAGGCAGATAACCCTGTCTCTTCCCTTGGAAGCTGCCGAGTAAGTGGGGGGGGTCCCGCTGGGGGAACCCTAGAAACATTGAAGACTGAGGCTGGGTCCCAAGGGAAAATGGGGCAGTTCCAGGGATTAGATGCCTCTGGACCCTGGCCCAGTGGTCACATCAGGCGGTTGGGCTCCCGGATGAACGGCTGCGAGGCCCTTGGCTTGAGTCTGGGGCTAAGCTGGAGGCTGCATTCCTGAGTTCCCTGCCCACAAGTTCTGAGCTCTGTGATCTCCCTTGGGACTCACCTCCCCATTGTGAGTGGAAGAGACCCTCCCCTGGCTCATCCCTACCTTGTAGGGTGGGAGGAGGATGCAGATGAAGGTGATCGACCTTGAAAATGCCCCAGGTGGCTTAAAGAGAGCCTATATCAATACCGAGCATTTAAATACAGATGCACCTGGACTTACAATGGGGTTACATCCTGATAAACCCATTATAACTTGAACATAGCGTAAGTCAAAAATGCATTTAGTACGCCTAAGCTATCCAACATCATAGCTTAGCCCAGCCTGCATGAAATGTGCTCAGAATGCTTACATTAGCCTACAGTTGAGCAAAGTCATCCAGCACAAGGTCTGTTTTGTAATAAAGTGTGGAATATCCCATGTAATTTATTGACTACTGTACTGAAAGTAAACAACAGAATGGTTGTGTGAATACTCCAAAGTACAGTTTCTATTGACTGTGCGTGGCTTTTGCACCATCGTAAAGTTGAAAAATGGGAGGTCAGGGACTGTCTGAACTACAATAACATCCCAAACCACACTCTTCCTACTTCATCATCCCTGGGCCTAAGGCTTTCAAAGCAAAATCAGTCTGTTGACTCCCCAAATGTTCAGGTTTCCCCCTTCAATCCCTCTGGGAAAAGGGGACAAAGCGGGACAGCCAAGACCGCCCAGGGTCAGGGTGTAAAAGAACCCAGGATCTGGAGTTCCTGCTCCCACTTCCTCAGGGAGGAAGGTGTCTGGACCCACTCAGGGGTTGCCATGACAGCAGTTAGGCCCTCAGAAGCGCAGGCCAAGCAGAAATGAGGAATAAAGACAGGAAGCTGTTCAGTTCTCAGCCAGTTGGTTGCTGTGGGGTTTTGGGGGTGAGTGGGAGGGAGTCACTCCAGAGAATGGTTCTGGGATGCTTTGAGTAGTGGAGGGAAAGAAATGTCTTCACCAGCACTTTTTTTTCCCTTTTTATTCGGTGCATTGGGGGGCGGGGTGGGTAGAGGAGATACTGTGAATTTTCCAGAGAAGGACTGCAGAGCCGCTGCCCAGAGCGGTTGGGGGATAGGAGCGAGCTCATCCTGTGCCCTGTGTCAGAGGCTCCACACCCCGAGCCGCTCCCAGTTCCCTCCAGGGGTGCCCCGAGGCCTAGCAGGAGAGCGGGGAAGAAGCTCGAGTCCGCCCTGTCCTGTCCTGGGCAGCTGCAGGAGCAGCAGCACTGGAGGCCTGTGGAATCCGGGGCTGAAGGAAAGGCGGGGCAAGGGGCGGGGCCTGCAGGTGAGCATGTGGGGAAGGGACCGGCGCAGCACCTGTGAGCACCTGTGAGCCTTTCTCAACATTAGCGCTGAGGAGAGCGTTTCCTGTCTCCCCTTGTTCCCCGCCATCGTTGGTCAGAATGTTTTCTTCCAAGGTGAGGCTTGGGCCCCCCCCCCCCACGTCCTGGTCCCCTCCTTTGAGCCCTGCCTTGTTCAGATTGCTGCAGCCAGCGCTGTCCTCGTAAGTGGCCTGCCACTCTGCTCCTGAGAGTGGTTCGAGGCTGGATGAGTAGGTCTTGGGGGCAGGTCCTCTGTTCTGGGGAGAAGGTACCGATGGGGCAGAAGCGCCCACAGCTTCTCTGGTTCCCTGAAGCATAAACCAACCCAGGGCAATGCCTTTTACCATCACTGGTGGCTCAGCCCCAGGCCCCAGGCCCCGTCTGGACTGAGGGGGTAACAGGACCAAGTCAGCTGGCATCCTGGGATGTTGCCTGACGCTTCCCTCTTACTCCCCCCACTGGTATACTGTGGCGACAACCGCCCATCCTCCGGGACCTGCCCGCTTCCCCAGGCTGCTAGCACCAGAGCCTTCCTCTTCTGCTAACCTCCACGCTCCCCTTCTCTGCAGCACACACATGCTCACGCCCCACAGCCTTTGAGCCTAAGGGCTAAAGGTGCAGATTGCTCCCTGGCGCTCAGAGGAGAGCCCGTGCCACACAGACCAGGTGGAGTAGAGCCCTCAGGGTCCTTACCTGCGGCTCAGTGTCCTGCTGTCCTCCCCTGCTGCAGCTTTCTGCAGCGTCTTCCCGGGTGGCCGGAGGGAGAGAAGCGCCTTTCTCTCTACAGAGCGCTCTGCCTGCCTCGCCCTTTCCTGGGATCTCATAGAACCCCAGCATGAAACTGTCTAGTTGAGCCACCCACCTAAAGCCAGACTTAATCCCCCTGTAGCATCATAGGCAGGTGGGTGTTTTGTTTGCACACTCCTAGTGACAGAGGGCTCACTACCTTATTTTCCTGGAAAGTACTCATTATTAGAATGATCTTTTTTTCTCTGCTGAGCCACAGTTCTGTCTTCTGAAACTTTCCACCCATGGATCCAGATTGGCTGCCCAGATCCTTGCAGATGGAGCAAACCTTTCACAGAATCCGCTTTCTCATATTTGAGGTCAGACACCTATCCGTGCTCCATTTCGCCTTTTCTCCCTTTGCCCCTCTCTTTTCATTTTTCTTCCATTTGTCTTTTCTTTTGGAACAAGACCTGATAGGTGTTCACCCTGATTCCTGGGGCCAGTGGGGTTCAGCTCCCCCCTGGACTCCACCCCCACGTCCTTGTAAGGTCTGCGTCTCACAATGACTCTCAGCGGGGGACCCACAGCACCTGGCTGTGTTTTCTCCTGGCCCAGCCA
The DNA here is from genome assembly GCA_008750895.1 of Mirza zaza. Classification (NCBI taxonomy): domain Eukaryota; kingdom Metazoa; phylum Chordata; class Mammalia; order Primates; family Cheirogaleidae; genus Mirza; species Mirza zaza. The sequence goes on along the minus strand of VSMD01011557.1, from coordinate 12,405 downwards.
GGAAGCGCTCCTCCCCAAAGCCTTGCGCTGGCCAGCCAGCCAGCGGAGGGGAAGTGGACGCCACATGTTTCTCATTTACGCTGGCTGACCTCCCCCCACACACCCTGTTTGGATTACCCAGATGTGTTTGATGTCCCCGGAGCCTGCAGCCTTCTCTCTCTTGCACGGGAAGGGCCAGGGGGCCAGGCCCAGCTCTGCGTGGGCAGGTTGCCTCTGATAGGAGCCCATGGAGCGACCGGTCAGCCCGGGAAGCAGACCCCACCTCCCACACCTTCCCCCACTCTGCTGCTTCTGGGGACCGGGCCCCTTGCAGGAAGCAGGACACCAGGGCCCTCTGGGTCCAGTCCCATCGTGTCCAGTGAACACAGGTCCCTGCTTGCTGCTGACCAACAGAGATCAAGGTGCACACTGGAAGATGCCCAAGGACCTGTTAGTATCTCCCAGCTGGAGACGGAGGGAGGAACAGAGTTGTACCAAGGGCATGTCCGAGGTGGCTGTCCAGCGTGGGTGCAGCAGAGTGTCCTCATCAGCGGGTGGGACATGGAGCTTTGCATCTTTTATCAGCACGTATTTTTTTTTTTTTACCAGATCTTATGCCTTTGACACGTGGAGGGGCAAGTTGCAGGGATGGGAAGGTCCCATTAGGGGCGAATGTGGGCCTCATAGGGGTCCCTTCAAGCCCGTTCTGGTGCGAGGTGGGGCTGGGAGAGCCTAGAACATACCCCGTCTGTAGGTTATGGGTCCACCCCTACAGGCTTGGGCTCCAGCGGTTCCCAGGCTCTTGCTGCCAGCGCCGTGGCATGTCGCATGTCTGAAACACACTTCTGCACTCGAGCCCCAGCCAAACCTCAGCAAGGCGGCCAGGCGCGGCGGGGGCTAGGCCTTGGCCTGAGCCGTCCTGAAATCTATTTTAGACATCTCAGTGATACACTTGGGGGCCACTGGAGTGGGTGGTTTCTCCGCAGCATCTTCTAATTTCTGTGCAGCAGCTCCTGCTCTGGGATTCTCGGGGTGCCCGCGCCTGCGAGTGGGCCATGAGGAAACCGAGTGCGGACCCCAGCCTTGTCGTGCTGTCTGTGCTCCCCCGTTCGTCCCCGTGGAACCCCAGGGCTGTCTTGGAGGTTACCCAGGTTGGGTGTGGTCTGGTCTTGAGTGTCATAAGCTCCAGTTGTTTCCATGGAGAAGCAGGGTTGTCGACTGTGACCTTGGGCTGAGTAGGAAGACAGGGAATGCCAAGAGAGCAAGAGGCAGGCAAGTGTTACACAAGAGGTATTGGGTCATAGGTTGTGCGGCACATGTCATACGCCCCTATAACTTGGGTCAGGTTGGGTGTCAGGGTGTGAACACGGGTGTGCGACGAATGGTATGTGTTCACACGGACCCGCGCCTATAAACACACGCTCGTCGGCCTCCCGCACATGTGCGCATACTAAAGGCACATTTGTGTGCCTGTTTGCAAGAGCCGGGTGGGTTTCAAAGAGCCTGAAATACGACCGTGGTGGAGCAACCTCCCCGAGCAGACCCCCAGGCAGAGACTGCAGGGGTGCGGGCTCCTTGGCCGCTTTCCCAGAAAAGCACTGCGAGTGCTGATTGCTCCTCAGACTCTGAGGACACGGGCTCCCTTTGCCCTTGGTGACCCACTAAACAGGCCCGTCTCTTTTTGGGGGAAGCTGGCAGCCACCCAGGAGGCCCTGCCTTCTCTCTGCAGGGTCCCTAAGCTGCCATGGGCCTGGGATTCCTGCATCCCTCTACTGAGGAGCCGCCTTGTAGGAGTTCTGGGATGGAAAGTGAGGCTTGAGGAGCAATAACCTGTTAATGAAAACTAGCATCTATCAGTCACTTGGTGCAGGGGAGGCATTGCTCTTGCTCCTTGTGTATAAAGAGTCACTTAATGCTCACAGTAATCCTGTGATCCTGGTACTTCAGATGAGGAAACCGAGGCAGAAACACAGGTAATCTGCCCAAAGCCAGTAAGGCAAGTGAACGACAGAGCTAGGATTTGAACTTGGCCTCCTTCCAGGAGCCTCAGGACGCCCCAGACGTTGAGTTGAGTTCGATTCCGTTTGATTCAGGAGCAGCTTGTCGAGCAGCTGTGGGCCGAGCACTGTGCTCCTGACACTGGGCTTGGGCCCTGCCTGCCAGTTCCCAAGAGGCTAGATGAGAAGTGTCCCTGCTCGTCGCAGTACAGGGCAGAATGCCACTTGGGGTGACAGGTTAGAAAGGCTGGCCCCCAGGAGGGCAGAGCTGCCCAGACCCGGCATCCGTGCTTGGGGGGGGGGCGGTGAGGTGGGTGGGGAGGGGACTGTGCCCCAGAGTGACGTGTGTTTTGAAAGAGGAGCGGGATCCTGGCAGTGGAGACGAGAAGACTAGAAAAGGGAGGAGAGGTAGACAGGGGCTCGATGGTGGTGCTCAGGGGTCCTGTCCTGCAGGAGGAGGGGAGAGGGAGGAGGGGAGGGAGAGGAGGGAGGGGATGAGGGCGGAGCGGCAGGTTGGGGTGGGATCATCGCTGATCCGATGATGTGGAGTCAGCGGGACTCGCTTAGGCTCTGGGCAGACCTTCGAATGGAGGAGAGCAATCAGGGTTCACCCCTAGAGGATCCCCCGAAAGAGTCCTGCGCCCACTGGTCCTTGGGGAGGTGGTGACTGGTGAGATGAGCCACCCCGAGGCCTCTCCGGTTCCGCACGTGCTTGCTCAGGGGCAGATGGCTCCTGCAGCCCCGGCATGCCAGGGACCCAGGCAGAGGATGCCTCCATGCCCGGAGGTTGTCCCCCGATCAGCAGCGGCTGTGGGGGTGAGCTGCTCTTACCCTACACTCCAGTTGTCATGGTCTCCTGACCCTTTGTCGTGCCACTGACGGTTCCAGCCACCGTGCCCTGGGCGTCGCCATGGGACTCCATTGCTACAGGCGCAGAGACGTTTGCCCTTAGAGGATTCAGTTTTGCCATGGCGTCTGGGCGTCCCTAGGAGGTGTCGCCCTGGAGTTTTGGGGGTTGCCATGGTGTGGCTGCTGCTGTACTGTCTCAGTGCTCCCACAGGGCTTTGGTGGCCGCATGGCGCCGAGGGGTCGCTGCCGCGTTCAGGCCACAGCTTCCCTTCACAGTGGTCCTGCCTCTGGCTGCAGCCCCAGGGAAGGGGGTCACGACGCAGGGAAGGTGGCAATGTCTGTCTGGGACAGGGAGGTGGCTGGCCTGTGCAGGTGCTGCTCCTGCTGCGACGGTGTGTGGCAGCAGCCAGGAGGGGTGGCCTTCCTCGGCCATACCCATGCTGCCCGCCACTGCCCGCCAGGGCTGTGCTTGTTGCTCCTTCTGCCTCCATCAGGGGACCCACTGGGCTCCCAGGAGTGCTGCCAGGGCCAGGCCTCCCTGCTTGGCACGCCAGGCCTTTCTGAGGTCCCTCAGCCCGTAGCTTGGGGGCCCCCAAGGGCCTGGCTGCAGGTCTGGGCTGCCTGGAAGGAAGCATTGAGTCTCCCCAAAACTCTAATCGAGACCATGCACTCTGCGGATCAGTCAGTCACCTCCATCCTGAGGACCTGCGGGGACCGTTTGACACTCACAGACACGTCTGAGACACTGGAGATCAGCAGTAATCACGACGCACACTTATTGAGCACTCACTGTTTGCCAGGTGAGCTGAGCGCTCTGTGTAAACGCATCTTGCCCTCACAATGAGATAAGATTTCAATGTGCAAAATATTTGGCAGCCTTACAGGCTGCAGAGCTGGAGGAATATCGGCACCCGCCACCACCCATCCTGTCCCCGGTAATGCCAGGCATGAACTCTGTGGCTGCTGGGTTATAGGGGGCCCCAGAGGAAGGGCCCAGGTGGCCAGGGTGCCAGGGGGAGCACATGAGGGCTCAGAGAAGCCCTTGCTTGCCTATTGGAAGGAAGTGTTTCGTATTTTTTAACAACCAGTATGGCCCTACTGGTGCGTTCCTGTTGGCTGGTAACCCCGATATTATATAAGATTCAGGTATGAGGAAACTTAGGGGGAGCCTGAGAGAGGCCAAGAGGCTTGCCCAAAGGCACGTGCAGGGTCATAGCAGAGCTGAGATTCAAACAAGCCTGGATTCAGGCTCCTGCGTTTAGCCACTAGGCTCTCCTGCCTCTTGCGCACGTAGCAACTCTCTGCTCCCCTCGCCCTCTCCACGTTCTAGAACCCTCAGGCTGCGTCACTCTTGCGCTGTCCCGAGAGCCCAGGTCTGTAAGAATTGCTTCTCTTCTGCCCTCCTTAGTATTCCTCGAGTGCCAACTACCTGCCAGTGCCCCGCCTGCCAAGGCTCTCGCTGTCTAGCGGGGGACGCGCACCCCCACACAGGCAGCTACCGTTCAGTGTCGTGCCTGGTGCCGGAGAGAGAAGCCCAGGAGCTGCGGGGAGGCCCTCGGGAGGAGGCTCCCCGGGTGCCCGGGAAGGACGAGGGCTGGCGTGGCCGGGATGAGGGTGACTAGAGCAGTCAGGAAGGAGCGGGGGCCTAGGATAAGCTGTCAGCCTGGAATAAGCTGTCCCTCTGGCCCCTCAGCCTGAGAATGCCGGATCCATCACTCCCTAACTGCTGATCTTGGATAAACCACTGAACTGCCCGAGCCTCAGCCTCCTTGTTGGTAAAACAGGGATCAGACTCCCCGGCTCCCAGACGCGGGGGGGCCCCGGCTGAGACGCTGCCGGGAAGGGCTGGCTCGGAGGCCGGCACACGGCTGTGGCTGCAGTGTCAGCCCCATCAGCCCATCAGCGTTCCAGGGCACGGTTCCCCTTTTACCCTCCCCTCCTGCTCCCCCTCGGCCGGCCGGTAGCTCCTGGCTTCCAGATGAGATTTCCCAGAGTGTTGCTTCTAGCCGGTCAGTTAGCTTCGTGGAAGATCCGAGGACTCTCGATAATAACGTCTATCATGGCTGTATGCGATGCACCAGTCACTGTCCTAAGCACCTTCCATCTGAGCGACCTAGTGCATTCGGTACTATCTTTATCCCATTTTTATCAATGAGGAAACTGAAAGGTTCAGGAAACTGAAAGGTTCAGGAAACTGAAAGGTTCAGTCACACAGTCAGGAAGTAGAGGGGTCTGGGGATGGCCCAGGTGGTCTGGCTCAAGTGACCTGCCTCCTTAGCCACTGTGCCATCAGGCCTCTCACCAGTGGCAAACACTGGCCTTGTCGTGTCCCACAAGTCTGGCGAACGGCCCCCTGGGCAACTGCCCAGATCTTTTATTCTAAACGGGGTTGTCCTGCTCCGAGGTCTACGAGAGCTTGGTAGGACAAGGAACTGGGACTCTAGCATGTTCCCTGGACCCTTTTGGGTACCCACTGCCAGGCTGGGGGCAGTTTGTGGGGTCTGTGGCTGATACACTTTCCCCACCCTGTGTACCCATCCTGGTGGTCCAGAAGGGGCCAGCGTGAGCATGCCTGCCGCAGGGGACACGTGAGCACCAAGACTCTGGCGTCTGCCCTTAGCCTGGAGCCCCATGTGTCTCTGGGTCCCGGCCCACCTGCTGCAATGGAAGGAGCACCAGCCGTAGAGCCAGGCACTTGGGGGTTCAGAGCAACTCCAGCGCTTGCTAGTGGGCTGCCCCGGCCCTCCTCGCACCTGTTCCTCATCTGTAGAAGGAGGCCTGTATCCACTTGGGGGCACTTGTGAGGGTTGAGTAGAGCGTGAGCATAGAGCACCTGCACGCCGTAGATGATCGATAAGTTAGTTCCGTTTCCCCGTCTCCTACAGGCCACAGACACCCTGTCCTTCCTCATCCTAACCACCGCGGCTCTGCAGACCCTGTGGCCGCCAGTGCTCGCAGTGGGTTTCATTTGCAGAATGGCTCCAGCCACCGACCCTGCTTCGGTTCAGCCCTGGTGCCCTGGAGCCAGCTTAAGCAAAAGGCAGAGTTTATCACAGGACAGATAATAGCTCAGGGACCAGCTGGCCGCAAGGGAAAGGGCACTAGGTTTACTGATCAGCTTCACCTGCCCAGCCCTCTTGCCCTCTCCTCTGTCCTGCTCTACACATCTGATTGTCTCTTCTTGTACCGCAGGCTGACCTCCCTAAGCTGCCATGGGCCTGGGATTCCAGCATCCCGGCACTGAGGAGCTGCCTCGTTGGAGCTCTGGGATGGGAAACAAGGCTCGACAATGCAGTAATCTGTTAATGGAAACTAGCATTTATCAGTCACTTGGTGTAGGAAAGGCATCGTTCTTCTTATGTGTAAGAAATCTCTTAATGCTCACAGTAATCCTGTGATCCTGGTACTTCAGATGAGGAAACCGAGGCAGAAACTGAGGCCACGTGCTGGACAGGGCCGCCCACAGCTCCAGGCCTCCTTCTGTCCAGGAGATCAGCCGGTTTCCCCTGAGGGCGGGGGAAGGGGAGTGGCCTACAAGGGACCCATCCCAAGGAGAGAGGAAAACGCCCTCTCCAGAAGTTGGCTTTGGCAAAGGTTATGTGTCAGCCAGTGGTTGTTTAGACTGATGAAAAGAAAATAGCAGAAACAGCATGAAAAAAATGGATAGACCATGAAGGCTGGGGAGACCATCAAAGTGTAGCACCTTTTGTTCAAGTCCATCACCCATTTCTAGTCCTTAGCCTGGGGCCTGGCTCCTTTCTACTGGATCAGGGTGAAAACTGGCAATGTCCTCATTTCTGGGCAGGGAGGGGGACTCACGTGTGACCTATAGTTTTACTCTGGGCTTGTCTGTCCCCTCTCTGCCCCAGGACCTCTGAAACTGTCTGGCCTGTTCCCAGTCCCTCCATTGCCCAGCCATCTTTCTGGTGGTCCTCAAAGGTTCTTCCCAGGGCTGAGGCATGAAACCCACCCCAGTGGCCTGTTGTCACACAGCTGGGAGGACATCTGGGGTGGAATGAGGCCAAGACATCCTGGCTCCTTCCCTTCTCTCATGGGGGAACAGGTGGATGGGCTTCATGCTCCCCCATATTTTCCAAGAGCATAGGGCTGGGCCTGGGGCCAGGGTATTGGGCTGGGGGAGGGGCCCTCTGGGCTCGCCTTAGGGCAGGGAGGGTGTTTGGTGGGGAACGGGAAGGAATTTGCTACAGAGGATCTGCTTCTGAGCCAGAGGAGCCAGTCTGGGCCTGGGCCTGGGCAGGGGGTGGATTCCTGCCATTTTCCCACACTTTGCACAGAGATTGGGTTTCCTGCTGAAATTGTATCTTTGGATCACTATCACAAAGTTCCCAGCCTCTCCACCCAAGCTGTTTGCAGCGGCTCTGCATGGCCTAAGTCATTGCCCTTACTCTCTTGCAGTCCTGGGAGGGAGGACGCAAGAGTATAGTGGCCAAATGCACAGGCCATGGGGTCAGCAGACCCAAGTTCAAATCCTGACTCTGTATTAACTACCTTTGACACCTTGAGCCAGGTAACCTCTCTGAGCTTCAGTTTCCTCATCTGTTAAATGGGTCAAATAATCTACTTCCTAGGATTCCTATGAAAATTAAATAAAATAACTGTTATGTATTACACTGAGCACAGTCCCTAGCACATGAAAAGCTCCCAATAATGATAATTTTTTTTTTTTTTTTTTTGAGCCAGGTTCTCACTCTGTCACTCAGGCTGGAGTGCAGTGGCATCATCACAGCAACCTCAAACCCCTGGGCTCAAGCAGTCCTCTTGCCTCAGCCTCCCAAGTAGCTGGGACTACAGGCATGCGCCACCACACCTGGCTAATTTTCCTATTTTTTGTAGAGATGGGGGGTCTCACTGTGTTGCTCAGGCTGGTCTCGAACTCCTGACCTGAAGCGATCCTCCCACCTTGGCCTCCCAAAGTGCTGGGATTACAGGCGTGAGCCGGCCAAATGATAATTTTATGTTATTATTTCATTATTATCTATCTACCCCACTGTGTGGGGTTGTATAGGAAGGAGGCATGGCTGCTGTACTCAGGGAGCCCCCAGTCTGCGGTGGGAGACATGGCCTGGTCCTCGGGAGTTCCCTGTCCTGATGGGGGAGACTCAGGAACCCCCCAGCCGGGTAGAGGAAACAGGTGTCTGGCCTCAGGGAGACAATCCCCTGCGCTCTGGAGCCCCAGCTTGTTTGTCCTGTATTTCCCAGGACCCTTGCTCCCAAGCCTCAGCCCGCCCCCTGTGCCGCCTCCGTCTCCTCTGCACAATGCCCCTCTCTCCTCTCCGTGTCCTGGGGCCCTGCCTGTGTCGTGCTGTCTCTGGGCGTCTGAGTCTACCTGGTGACCTGTTCATGAGGTCCTACCCGTGTGCGCCGAGCTCGTTCTCAAGAAGCGTCTCCCCCGGGATGCTGGTTCCTTTCTAAATGCCGCCCCAGCTGCAGACGCAAAAATTAGACCTGTCAGTTTGCATGCTGTCTGCCTTAAATTTGCATTTGATTAAGAAGCACCAGCATCCTCCCACCCCTGCTCCATCTTCCTTCCTGACCTTCTCCTCTCTGAAGCGCACCCCCATTCTCCCAGCCTGCTGCCTCCCCTTGGGCTCCCCTCTGTTGCCTCGGCCGCTCCCGCAGATCCGCTTGGCGTTCTCCGCTTCTCCCGCCTTTCTGCAGCCAGCTCTGCAGATTCTGCCTGGGTACGGCGTGTTCCCACTGTGCCTCTGGCACTGTCGGTTCCTGGAGCTCCTTGACGAGTGCCCAGGAGCTGGTGGAGAAATAGCTGCCTTTGCTGGGGGCTCGTGGAGGGGGCCAGGCGTACCCTCCCTGGCTGTACCCACTCACTACGCGCACGACCTCAGGTGGGAAACCACCTGCTGCAGAATGACCTCTGAAAAGCCTCCTCCCCTTCTGCCATCTCCGTCTCTCTCTTTTTGGAGGGTGGGTGTTGAGGGCAAGAGCCACAGGTGGGCAGAGAGAGCGCCCCCCGGTCCAGAGGGCAGCTGGGTCACCGTCACTCCTCCCTTGGCCAGGAGACAAGGGACAGAGGGCAAGGCCAGGGTGGTGGTCAGAACTCCAGTGCCTTTTCTGCGGTCACACCGTTGCAGAATCTTCATCAGGAGCAGCACTGCCTCCGCCTCCCGACAGCACACCTGCTGCGGTTTGGAGTGTCTCCCGTCCACGCTGCAGCCACACTCATCTCTCAATGATCTGTGCTAGTGTAAAAAAAAAAAAAGCCATTCCATCTGCTTCAAACTGCTCTCCTCGAGATCGTGGGGTACAGTTTTCCTTTTCTGGTTTCCAGTCCCTTTCGACCACAATCAGTGCCCGTTTTGGTCCCCGAGCTCCCGTGTGAAGGAAGTGGAGGAGCGGTGAGCTCCGTGTGGGTAGGCAGGTGACGCCACTCACCCCACACCCCACGGTAAGTCCCATTGGGGTGGGGGTCGGAGGTCAAAGGGAGCGGTTGCCAGAGCTGAGGGAAGGGCCCTCCAGGGTCCCACCCCTGTCTAAGACAGACCACCTCCGCGACGCCTCCACCCCCAGCCACACTGGGCGCCCTGCTCCGCCCGGGGAGTGGGCTGGGGAGCCGGCACCCCCTCTCTACCTCGCCTTTGCGTCTTGGCTCCCGTATGTTCAGGGAATGCAAGCTGACACTAGCATTTGCCCGAGCCAGACAGAAGGAAAAGGGAGTCTTTCCCCACCCCCACTCCGGTCTTGCCTCCCTCCTTACCAAAAAAAAAAAAAAGTCATGTATTATCTGCAGCAGCTCTGTATGTAGGAGACATAAGTCTGGGGAAAAAAAGACAGATGGGGTGGGGGATGGTCGTGAGGGTGGCAGAGCAACAGTCCTTTATATCCTGGGAGGAGAGATCAGGAGAAAATGATAGTAGCAAGAAGGACTGAAGTTAGACTTGGAGAGCTTGCTTCTGGGATAGACGAGAGCTGGCAACGGCGGGCGGAGGAAGCCCAGGCCACCTACCTGCATGCCCATCTCTTGCTTGTTGCCTGCCTGGGGGACGTCACCCGCCTGTTCCCTGCGGGAGGAAGAGCGGGTGGACCGGGGCCACTGGACGTCTGCCCTTCCCCTGGGCAGAGCCGGCCTTCCCTCCCTCTCAGCTCCCTGCTGGCCGGGGGTTTCGAGGGCCTGCTTCGAGGATTCAGGGTTTCCGGGAGGCCAGGAGCGCGGGCTCCATCTGGGCTCCGTTGCAGAGCCAGCAGGCGGCCGCCCTCTGCCACGTGGCTCGTTAGGATTTCTCTGAACAGAATTAACAAACGAGAGCCAAGAATAGAGGTGAGGGCGCCCAGCTCCCTCTCCACGAAGCCAAGCAAGGTCAAGGGACGCCTCTCGGCCAGCACCGAGTCGGAACCCCCCCCCCCCCGAGGGTGCGGGCGCTGCGGGGGATTTCCCCTCACCCCTGTCCCCGAGGCAGGGCCACAGCGTCACAGCCTCTGCGCTAGAGGAAGAGCAGACCCTTCGTTCTGCACACAAGGACACTGCGGCCCAGGGGAGAACAGGAACTCGCTGGAGATCTCCTGGAGCTCCCCTGACTTTCAGTCCAAAGACTTTCTCCCCCTAGAGTTTAGTCTAGCCGTCCCCTTCCCTAGGCTGTGAAGTCAGGACGGGCTGACTTGGCACGTAGAGCAGGTCCTTGACGTGAAACAGTGTGACCAGCCGCTCCCACCCTGGCAGGTGCGCCTGCTGGGGCTGGTGTCCTGCAGAGGGGGGGAGAGTTGTCATCGCCAGGCCCCCGTTCAACAGATGAGGAAACCGAGGGGCTGGACAGCAAAGCTTGCCCAAGGCCACCCAGCCAGCGAGTGGCAGGTGAAGGGCTCAACTCCGGGTCTCCCGATTCTATTCCTGCGCCCTGATCATTCATATTTCACGCGGTGGGCCTAGGAGGACAGAATACGTCACAGCCACCCCGCAGCAAATGACCCGCGAATGTTTAAAACGTTATCCGCTGAGGTTTTAGGGTCAAGTAACAAACCCACCTCTCCCCCTCTCCCTGTGGCTTTTAAACCTCATAAATATGCTTTTAAGTGTCACTCCGCAGTGGCTCCCACCCGCAGAGGCTCGTGTAATCGCGCAGGGAAACCCGGGGACCAGTCAGGGCGGCTTTCCGTGGCTGAGGGTGTCGGTCGAGGGAACCTCTTCTGACAAACGTCCCAAGTGTGGAGAGATGCCCGGCTCCTGCGGGTCGAGGCTGGGGGCCCCCACCAGGCGCGTGATGGGCCCGTGACAGGCCACAGCGTCCAGCCCCGGGAAGGTCTGGCGGGCTCAGCTTGAGGCACTTAAAACCATAGATGCCACGTCTTTCTCCTGCTGAGGGTTCCTGGGATCTAGAGACCGCCTCTAGATCCCTTTTGAGAAAAAGGGGGACGGTGACGGCAGTGGGCAGGGAACGAGGTCCTGCCTGCTGAAGTCCAGGCACCTCTCTCAAAGAGCGGGCAGGTGAGGGGGGTGTGGGATTTCAGCCCCGCCCCCAACACCCCTGCCGTGAGGGCTGTGCACGCAGACAGAGGTGAGCTGTGCTTCCGCACCTTTCACAGGTGGAGGTCTAGGGTGAAATGTGATATCTGCTAACGGGCACTTAAAAAGCCTTGGCGTGGAGGGCCTCGTGTCATGGGCATCGGCCGTGCCAGCCCCTCTGCCTGTCACTCCCCGTCCCCTCCCAACCCTGGCTTTCCTCCTGAGGTCTCTCTACCTGCCCTTCCCTGTGGCCCTGGCACTGCTCACCTGTGCAGGGACCACTGTGGAAGGCACTTCCTGGGGGCTGAAAGTCCAGGAGCGAGGAAGGCGATGGTGAGAACGGATGGTGAGAACGGCCCCTGGCCTACAGAAGGGTGTCGGTCCCTAGACCCCGGGCTTCCGACAGCCCTGCCTGCCTCTTCCAGACCCCCCACCGCACGAACAAAAGGGAGCCGCAGGGACCCTTCCCTCTGCCTGCCACCTCACCCGCGCTCCTCTCAGCATCTGCACCGTTGTGAGCTGCCCTGGGTGCATGGGTCACCCTGTGCCTGCCTTCCTTTTCCTAACTCCTCTGTTGAGCAGAGCCACGAGCCATGTGCTGAGCAGCAGAACCAGCTCCGTGGGCGTGGTTACCCTGGGATAAGGGTTCTGGGCCCCAAAAGCATCTCTGATCTTACGCATTCATGTTTTCTTGTCTTTTTTTTTTTTTATTCCTTCCCCTTCCCCCCAAAGTTCTTCATTTTGCCTAAACACAAAAGTTCGTTATGTGTAAAGAAAATACATTTGAGGCCGGGCGCGGTGGCTCACGCCTGTAATCCTAGCTCTCTGGGAGGCCGAGGTGGGCGGATTGTTTGAGCTCAGGAGTTCGAGACCAGCCTGAGCAAGAGCGAGACCCCATCTCTACTATAAATAGGAAGAAATTAATTGGCCAACTAATATATATATTAAAAAATTAGCCGGGCATGGTGGCACATGCCTGTAGTCCCAGCTACTTGGGAGGCTGAGGCAGCAGGATTGCTTGAGCCCAGGAGTTTGAGGCTGCTGTGAGCTAGGCTGACGCCACGGCACTCACTCTAGCCTGGGCAATAAAGTGAGACTCTGTCTCAA
>VSMD01011556.1:0-12420 GCA_008750895.1 Mirza zaza | reverse complement strand
CCTGTTTTGTTCCATCTTACAAGTTTTTTTCACCTCCTTCCCACAGCAGCACAAACTGATGTTAGGAAGTTAACTGTGCTGGCATGTGAGGCTGTCTATACCACGCCCTTCAAAAAACTTATTTTAATTCTTTTTATTCTTTCCCACCAATATAACTGACTGTTGCTTTCCTCTTCCAACCCCAACAATTCAGAGGATTCAACTTTAATCTTGTTGCATGACATTTACACAGACATATTTTATAAGAAGCAAGATAGAGCATGAGTGAGTAAATACATGCACGTGAGTGTGCAGCAAACTGTTACCTTAAATTTTTTATTATTATTTAGTCTAAAAAGAGATAAGGCCAAGCATAGGTAACAAAAGAGCTTATCAGAAAACAGCTATCTTCAGGGATGGAAGGATTACAAATTTCAGACTGTTTAGAAATGAAATTTCACAGCATAAATATGCACAGTTCATGCTAAGAGCTGCATGAGGGGTTGAAATACAACATTATTCCAGGTAGAATCCATCTTTGGTTGCTACTGTCAGAGGGGGCTGCTGGTAGCAGCTGTTATTTCGGTGACCAGAGGACTGCTTCCCAGAACACCCCTGGCAGTTTCATGCTGGGAAAAGGATGAAGGTGCCCTCAGATGACTCCTCAGGAATGTGCTCTAAAGGGGACACGAATTAGGTCACAGAGACTGGTCATGTGGCTGTCTTTGGTGGCTTGTTTGAAAGAGCTGTCTGCAACTGTTGATGTCTGTGATCTGTACCTGTGTAGGTCACCTTCAGCCACATTCTGTAAACAGGGAAAGGTGTGCTGGGAAACAGGCCCATGAGAGAAAACAAGCAGGAATCCCAGTCACTTCCGGCAGGAGCAGCCAATGTGACACTGCTTGTTTGCCCTGAAGCTGAGTTTTAGTAATCCTTAGATATTTTATGTCTGTTTTCTTTAGAAGTTGAACTTCAAAGCAGTGAATACTAGTGAGGTTGGATCCTGTAGGCAAAAGAGCAGAGGATCTGAAGGAATCAAATCTCAACTCCACTACTTCACAGGTGTGTGGCCTTGGTCTCATCACATATCTACGTGTTATTATCCCAATTTGTAAAATGGTAATTATATAACTACCTCAATACATTAATGTGAAGATGAAATAAGGAAATATAGAAGGTTTCTGGAAAATACTAAGTGCTCAATACTTACGGTTCCTTTTTTGTTGTATTGCAGGCAATTGAACCCGATCCTGCTACCCACAGTTGGGTGTTGGGAGACATAAACACATTCATATTAGGAATCACTTCACTCCACACACGCTGGCCACCCTTGCTGTTCCCTAAACCTGAAAGGCATTCTCCTGCTGAGGACAATTTATCTGGCTATCCCTGCCCCCTGAATGTTCTCCCAGTTATGTGCACAGAGGCTAACTCTGACCTCCAACTCTTTGCCCAGATGTCTCCTTCTCATTGCGGTTTACCCCAACAACCCCATTTAAAATCACAAGCTGTGCATGTCTCTCCTCATGCTCCCTCATTGCTATGTTACTGAGTTCCTTTATCATGCTCCTTTACATTTTTTAAAACACTTATCATCTTCTAGAACTTAATAAATTTTTAGTTTATTATTCTCTGCTTTTCCCCACTAGACTGTATACTCCATAAGGGTCAAAATCTTTAACTTTTTTACTTCACTGGTGTATCCCAAGTACTTGTTTGCTGGTATGTAGTTAGGGCAGAATAATCATTTTTGAATAAGTGAATTCAGTAAGGCATTTCAGAACAAATCAGACTATAGAATTTAGGAATGGACTGTGCCCTAAAGTAACATGCTTTGTTGACCTTCACATCCCCAGAGGCTGGAGTGTAGGGAGTATGAAACGTATAGTGGAATGGATGAAAAAATGGATTCAGGTACAACATGGCTTCCTAAGGGGCTATGGAATTACCCAGCCTCAGGCAAAACCCATTACCTTTGTTCTCTTCTCTCTGAACCTGACAACCACTGGCTTAGGACTGTTTGACCGAAATTGTGCACCCAGAAGGTCAAGATAATATGGAGAATATTAACTACAGCCCTTGAGTCAAGAACTTTGACATATATCATGGCAAATATTTGTGCTCACTAGGTCGTTTAAAGTGTGAATGCTGACATTTAAATTAAAACAAAAATAATGTTCATCATTTTTGTAATACAAGAGCAATAAAATGAAATTCAGTTGTGCCTTATCAGTGGATAGTTCTACGTTGCTGCCCATGTCATTTTGAGCTTGGCTGAGCAGGATAATATTGGCATCTCATCTCATGGAGTGATCCTATCTACTTCACACAAATGAGACACAACTGATTAAGCCTCTTCTGAGAATCTATTTTTTTGTTCTTAGAATTTTATGCCCTACATAGTAGCAAGAAGGTAACATCTAGTATAACCTTAAGAAAATACAATGCTCTCTCCACACTCAAGAGATGACATAATGTTCAGAGAATTTCTGTACAGTCAAATCTAAAAATGAAGAATAACTTTATAGTTGAGTTATGGGGGGCTCAAACAATGAGACATGAAATAAAGAAGAGTAAATGTTACAAAAACAAGGAAATAAATCTTACAATAATCACAGTAAATGTCTGTCAAGAGAGCTAAAATTCAGATATGCTCTATTCTCACCCAACCTTTATTTTCCTCTACTTCCAAATAGTTAAAAATGATGGTCTTTCTCCTGAGATCTTTCTATCATGGATACATTAGGATGTATTAATATGATTTCACACAATTGCTGTACTCAGTCATCTGTATTCAAAGTATCATATATGCCTCAACAACCAGGCATCATGCAAAGGCTTTATGTGATGCTAGAATCTGGTGTTGCCTTATACCAATGCATTTACCAATTAAGTGTGCCTTTGTCTTGTCTCTGGGAATTAACACCATTAAAGATTTCACAAGATACACCTAAGAATGATGTCTCCAGGAAGCATGGGTGCTGTTTATATTCCACCTCATCATGAATGCAATCATTCACTTTCTTGAACATAAGAGCCTGGTAATATGCTGTTAAAACATGAATGAACAAACATCATAGGCTCTACATGGAGATGCTATAATGAGTGAAAGAGATGAAAAGTTGTTTGCTCCCAAGACTCTGATGACATAAATATCACAGAATGAGAAATGTATTAGATGATTGATTAGTGCTAACAGTAACTTTAAGAACAATTAATATAACTCTAGTAATTTTACAGAAGCTGTAAATGGGTTCAGAGAAGTTGAACAGTGTGCTCAATCTATAATTAATTGATACTGGAGAATATGCCAGAAGAACAGAGTAAGCCATCTTTGCCATCAAAGTGTATCTGCCTTATTAGGTTCCCCCAATGTATTAAGGTATCAGGTCATGTGATGACAAATGGTTGAACTGGCCAGGTGTTTTACTTTGTTCCCAAAATTGATGGATGGATTTTTATTCTATTTTGCCATTGCCTTTGTTTGTTATCATAGTAGTTATTAATATAATGCCCTTTTTACTTCCATTAGAGGATTACTGTTTCTGGGCATCTTTTCTTCTGCCTAGACACAGGTTATTTAGATAAGCATACTATAAAATGATTTCCCAGGGTGTGTTCCTATTCATTTATTCTGCTTTCTATCTGCAATTAACTACAGGGCAGTGAATATACAGCACTGAGAAGGGGGCAAACCAAAGGGCATCAGGTGATTTTAGACATTGAACATTAGCACAGCAATTAAATTCAACCAACTGGAGAGGCAATAAAAAAATACAGATCCAGATTACTGGTCAACTATTTCAGATGCATGGTTCTGGTTACACAGGGAAAACCTAGAAGCCATAAGGACACTGTAGAGGTTGCAACAGCCAGTCTAGTCAACAACTCACAGACCATTACAGCTGAAAGCACTGAAAATGATCTAGTAGACAATTCTCGCTTGGGGTCAGAAAGATAATTGATGATTGAACCAGACCGAGAACCAAGAATTCCTCATTTGAGTCCAGGACTCTCTCCAACCAGGATTCTCTCTAACCTTGAGCATAACGTGGCTCTGAAATAGATTTATACATATTTTTCAAAGTTCTAAGGAATATTTAAATGGTCCTACATGATTTCAAATAAATCTTGATCAAAGTTTCATGGAGCTTGGTTTGTTTCAAAACTGCAAGTTTTTGAAAATTTTGAAATTACTACAGTAAGCTAACTTTCTTTTGTTTGTTTATTTAAGAAAAGGGAGAACAAATAGTCCAAGACTGTTCATGCTGTTGAATTGTATAAATGAAGGACACAGGAAATATCAAATGCCTTCTGATATAGTCAGTAGCAAATGTACTGGACTGGCTGAAAGGTTTACAAGCAAGTATAAGGCAAGGGAAATAGAGGATAAAGAAAAAGAAAGCTGAGGAGATAAGTTTTTCTTCTAAAACTCCTCTGAAGTATTTTTTTATGACAGGTCTTACCAGAACTTAGATAAGCTGGAATGACTAAGTTATTCTTCCCCCCTCCCCAAAAAAAACTATTTACATATCAGTCTGCTATTTTCTACCCTCATAAAAGCAACTTCTAAGTACTTCAAAGCACTGAGGGAATTAATGTCTGAGCAAGCCCCTCCAGAGTGCTGCTAACCTAACTTATTAAGGGATCAAATCTTGTGGGACAAAGTAGTTGAACCACCATGTTACCCATCTTACTTGCCAAATCTAAAAGGTAAAAATACTACCATTTCTTTATTTTTGTTATTTTTCAGTGTTTATTATGTCACAAAATTTCAGGCCTTAAAGTCCCAATCTGACTATTTAGAGCAAAGATCTCCTGCCAATTGCTTTATACCATCAAATGAGCAAACATAATGATGTTTATTATGTTAACCATTCATTATGGAGTTTAAAAGTTGTTTGTTATAGCTACTAGTATTACTTATGCATGAAAGAGTTTTTTTTTTTCAAATGGGTAGTTTTTTTCATGTAGCACATATTGTGCATATTTTTCACCTATATTTTTCATCTGTGTCACCTATATTCTCTTCTCCTTCTGTACACCTAGAAGATGTGCTTATTGGCTTTCTTGAAATTGAGTAAGCATTGTGATTAGTACTGGCCAATATATTGTAAATGAACATTATGTGTGGCTGAAATTGTGGATATCTCATGTTCAGTTATCTAGGCTCTCTTTTCCCATGCTGTGGTGATCAAAAGGATTTTATGTTCTAGATGGTGCACCTACCACATAGTATGTCCCCTGTTGGCCTTGGGTCCTGAGTGACCATGTGGAGTTGAGTCTTAGGTCAACCAGAAATGGATATATAATTTGAACAGGAAATAAGGTTTTATTGTGTTAAGATGCTGAGATTTTGAGTTTGTTTTTAGCATAGCACAAACTGTCCTATTCAGACTAATATAGGACAAATTGGCTAAAATACATACATAAAACCAAGATGGTGGACTAGAAGCAACCAGTACATACTGCTGTCAAGCACAAGGTCAAAAGTTACAAGTAGATGCACACCTACAGATGGACCCTCTTGGAGAGAGCATTGTAGATCATCAGAGAAGTGATGGGAGACAGAGTGAAGGAGATGGGGATGAGGAGTTTCACTCACCATGATCGGAAGGTACCCGAGGAGACCCCTACATGTGAGGAAGGGACAAAGGTGAGAACCCCAGGATCCCTTGCTCCCAACATGAACACTGTAACTTGAGCTGTAAGGGGACACCCACCAACACCATTGGCCTCCATACTGATCAGGGAACTGCTTGGAGATATATAGTGAAGTTGCATCAGAGAACAGGCTTAGCAGGGAGCCCCCTGGCAGCTAATGCCACTCTGAGCCCTCAGGTCCAGAGCACTCAGTCTACACAGGAATGAACTTCACTACAACTGCCCCTACATTACCCTTTGCTGGACCGGGGAGGGAGCAGGAAAAGCAGACGCTCTCATGTGCCCATGACATGGAACCAAGCACCCCCAGCCAGGAAATTTACATGAAGCAGGCACTCAAGAGATCTCATAGTAGCTTCAACACAGGCTATACCAAACAGAAGAAAGAACATCAGAGCTTGAAGACAAGGCTTTCAAACTAACCCAGTCAAAGATGCAGAAAAAAAAAAATAAAGAATAATGAACAATCACTCAGAAAAATATAAGACTATGTAAAGTAAGCTAATATATGAATTATGGGTATCCACAATGGAGAAGAAGAATAAAAAAAAAGCATGGAAAACCTATTCAAGGGAATTATTGAGGCAAACTCACCTGGTATTGCCAGAGATTCAGATATCCAGATACAAGAAGGTCATTGAAAAATGGGAAAATTCATAGCAAATAGGACATCTTCAAGACACATAGTCATCTACCTGACCAAAGTTAATGAAGGAGAAAATTCTATAAGCTAAAATACAAGAGCAACAACTAAACTACAAAGAAAAATATCAGGCTAATAGCAGACTTCTCAGCAGAGATCTTATAAGCTAAAAGGGATTGGATCCTATTTTTAATCTTCTTAACAGAACAAAAGCCAGCCAAGAATTTTCTACCCAGCAAAACTAAGTTTCATAAATGATGAACAAATAGACTTTTCCAGACAACCAAACACTAAGGAAATTTGTCACTGATAGATCTGCAGTGCAGAAAATTCTCAGTAGTGCATTATACATGGAATGGCACAATGTATATCTACCAGCATAAAAACATCCCCAAATTAAATCGAGTAGCTCTTGTAAAACAATAGGACAAATGGAAAAACAAAACAAGAAGTATCATTCAACATGATGAACAGAACAGTACCCCACATATAAATGCTAACACTGAATGTGAATGGTCTTAATGTTCCATTTAAAAGACACAGACTGACTGAATGGATGAAATATCATTGCACAAGTATATGCTTTCTCCGAGAAACCCATCTACCTCTCAAGGACACATACAGACTCAAGGTAAAGGATGGAAAAATATTCTAAGCAAATGGAAACCTAAAGTGAGTTGGAATATCCATTCTCATATCAGATAAAATTGATTTTAAATCAACAATGATGAAAGGAGATAAAGATAGTCATTACATAATGATAAAAGGGCAATTCAGAAAGAAGACATAACAATCACAAACATATATGCCCCTAACACAGGAGAGCTCAGATCCATAAAGCAAATTCTACTAGATCTAAGCAAAAAGATAAAAAGTAGAATAATAATTATCAGGGACTCCAACACATAACTAACAAAATTAGACAAATAATTGAAGCAGAAAATCAACAAAGAAATACTAGACTAGAGGAAACTCTAGAACAAATGGACCTAAAAGGCATTTACAAAACACTCTACCTGAAAATTATAGAATACACAGTTTTCTCATCAACACATGGGATGTTTTCCAAGATTTATCATATCCTATACCATAAATCAAATCTCAGCAAATTTAGAAAAATCAAAATCATGCCATGTATCTTCTTAGACTACAGTAGAATAAAAAACTAGAATTCAATTCCAAGAGAAACTTTTAAATCTACGCAAAGTCATGGAAATTAAACAACCCCTGCTGAACTATCCTTGTGTCAATGATGAAATTTAAATAGAAATCAAAAGATTTTTAGAGCTGAATGCCAGAGAAGACAGAAGTTTTCAAAATCTATGAGATGTAGTAAAGGCAGTGCTAAGAAGAAAAATTATAGCCTTAAATTAAAAGACATTAAAAGGACAGAAAGATCACCAGTTATCAACCTGATGTCACATCCCTAGGAACTAGAAAAAGAAAAACAAACCAAACCCACAGCCAGACCAAGAAAAAAATAACAAAGGTCAGAGATTAACTAAATGAAATGGAAATAAACAAACAAAAATACAAGCTGTTAATGAAAAAAAGCTTGGTTCTTTGAAAAGATAAAATCAATAGATCACTAACCAGATTAATAAGAAATAGAAGATAATGTATTCAAATAACCTCAATTAGAAGTAAAAAAGGAGTCATTCCAACTGATACCACAAAAATATAAAATATCATCATACTAGAAAAATCTCTATGCACATAAGCTGTATACCCTAGAGAAAATGGATAGATTCCTGGAAACACATAACCTCCTAAGCCTGAATCAGGAAGAAATAGAAATCTTGAACAGACCAATAACCAGCATTGAGAATAAGACAGTAATAAAAATATCTCTGAATTTTAAAAACCTCAGACCAAATGGATTCACAACCAATTTATCAGACTTACCAAGAAAATAACTGATCCCTCTGCTACAGAAATTATTTCATAACATCAAGAAGGAAGAAATCTTGCCTAACTTTTCTATGAAGCTGGTATCACCTTGATACCTAAGTCAGGAAAGGACACACACAAAAAGAAAATTACAGACCAATATCCCTTATGAATATTGACACAAAAATCCTCAACAAGATATTAGCAAACTGAATTGAGCAGCACATCAAAAGATAATTCACTATGATCAAGTGGGTTTTATCCCAGTGATGCAAGAATTGTTCAACATACACAAATCAATAAACATGATTCACTGCATAAACAGAAGCAAAAACAAAGACCATATGATCATCTCAATAGATGCAGACAAAGCATTTGATAAAATATAGCACCCTTTCATGACAAAAAAAAAACCCTCAATAAACTAGGCATAGAAGGAAAGTATCTCAAAATTATAAAAGCCATATATGACAGACCCACAGCCAGCATCATACTGAATGAGGAATTGTTGAAAGCATTCTTTTTAAGAAATTGGAACAATACAAGAGTGTCCACTGTTACCACTTCTATTCACCATAGTACTAGAAATCCTAGTACTAGTGTGAGCAATCACACAAGAAAAAGAAATAAAGGATATTCACCTTGGGAAAGAAGAGGTCAAACTATCACTTTTCACTGACAATATGATCTTGTATCCAGAAAATTCCAAAGAAGCTGCCAAAAGACTCCTACAATTGATAAATAAATCCATCGAATTTCAGGTTAAAAATCAATGTACATAAATCAGTAGCATTTTTATATACTAATAATAGTCAAGCTGAGAGTCAAATCAAAGACTCAATGCCATTTATAATAGCTACAAAGAAAATAAAATGTGTAAGAACATATTTAGCCAGGGAGATGGAAGATCTCTACAAGGAGAACTACAAAACACTGATGAAAGAAATAATAGATGGCACAAAAAATGGAAAAATAATTCATGCTCATGTATTGGTAGAATCAACATTGTTAAAATGTCCAAGCTGCCCAAAATGATTTATAGATTCACTGCAATTCCCATAAAAATACCAATGTCTTATTTCACAGATCTAGAAAAAATGATCCTAAGCTTCATATGTAACCAAAATAGAGCCTGAATAGCCAAAGGAATCTTAAGCTGAAAGAACAAATCCGGAGGCATCACATTACCTGACTCAAATTATACTACAAGGCTATATAACCAAAATAGCATGTTACTGGTATAAAAGTAGAGACAGAGACCAGTGGAATAGAATAGAGAAACCATAGTAAAACTATACCTGTGACGATCTTCAACAAAACAGACAAAAACATACACTGGTGAAAAGATACCCTATTCAATAAATGGTGCTGGGAAAGTTGGATAGCCACATGCAGAAGAATGAAATAAGACCTATTCTCTCACCATCTATAAAAATTAATTCATGATTGATTAAAGACTTAAATGTAATGCATGAAACCATAAAAATTCTAGAAGGAAACATAAGAAAAACTCTTGTAGACATAGGCCTAGGCAAAGAATTTATGATTAAGACGTCAAAGGCAAATACAGCAGTAACAAAAATAAATAAATGGGGCTTAATTAAATTAAAAAGCTTCTGCACAGCAAAGGAACTGATTGCCAGAGTAAATAGGTAGCCTACAGAATGGGAGAAAATCTTCACATATCATACATCCAAAAAAGGACTAATTTCCAGGATCTACAAAGAACACACACACACAAAAAAAAAAAAAACAGCCAGAAAAAAACAAATAACCCCATCAAAAATAGGCAAAAGACATGAACAGACTGTGTTCAAAAGAAGATAGGCAATGGCCAACAGACATATGAAAAATTGTTAATATCACTAATCATCAGGAAAATGAAAATTAAAACCACATTGAGATGCCACCTAACCCCTGTCAGAATGGCCATCCTTAAAAAATCAAAAACAACAGATGCTGGCATGGATGCAAAGGAAAAAGGTACGCTATACACTATTGGTGATACTGCAATTTAGCACAAGCTCTATGGAAAAGAGTATGGAGATTCTTCAAAGAGCTAAAAGTAGACTTACCATTCAACAAAGCAATACCACTGCTGGCTGTCTACCAAAAGGAAAAGAAATAATTTTATCAAAAAGACCCCTGAACTCAAATTCAGCACAATTCACAATTGCAAAGATATGGAATTAACCTAAGTACCTATCAATACATAAGTGGATAAAGACAATATGGTGTGTGTGTGTACACACACACATATACACACACATTTTATATATATATATATACACACACACATATGTGTGTGTGTGTGTGTATATATATATATTTATGCACCATGGAATACTACTTACCCATAAAAAGGAATGAAGTACTGTCTTTTGTAGGAACTGTGATGGAACTGGAGACCATTATCCTAAGTAAAGTATCTTCGTAATGGAAAAACAAACACCATGTGTTCTCCATAATCAGTGGGAGCTAAGGGATGGTTGCACATGGGCACAAAAAGACCTAAAGGACATTGGAAATTAAGAAGAGTGGAGGATTGGAGGAGGGTGAGGGATAACAACTTACCTATTGGGTACAGTGAACACTCTCTTGGTGGCAAGCACACTGAAAGCTCTGACTTCAGCATTATAGAGTGTATCCATGTAACCAAAACTTTTATACCTCCATAACATTTTGAAATTTAAAAAATTTATATATATGTGTGTGTGTATATATATGTATATATGCATCTATGTATTTATATGTGTATATATATACATGTGTATATATGTACATGTGTATAAATGCATGTATGTATATGTATATATACACATGAATACATATAAGAAGTGTATTAGTCAGAATATGCATGTATATGTTTTCATATGGGCACATATACAATCTAATCAATCTAATGTGGATCCATCTACTTGCAGGGAGAGCAGCTGGAGGAGTGTGGGCTTCCCCTTGCAGAGCTGAGAAGGCCCTCCTCTGGAGAGCTTACTGTATGGAGGAGTAAGCAGAGAAAAGCAGGGACTACTTGAAGACATGTTGGAGAAAGAACAAGAAGCTATCGTTTTGCACAACAATCATGTTCACTGCAATCCCACCTTTCAGAGATGTAAACAATAAAGCAATTGAGAAGACAGACCCATTGTGCTCTTCCAATATTGTTTCTTCCTGGAGAGACTCAGAGGTTCTTGTTTGTCTATGGAATTTTGAGATGTTGACCAGTAGGCTTTCTCTTCCACCTACAACCTTGTCTGAGTCTTCTACATCTTTGCAATTATTACTACTCAACATTAAAAATGGTCTCTTCTGACTAAAGAGATATGATGACTAAGTGTAATGTGGTATTCTGAATTGAATCCTGGAACAGAAAAAGAATATGAATAAAAAAATTGGTGAAATATGAACGAAATTTGGAGTTCAGTTAATAGTGATATATGGATGTTAATTTCTTAATTTTGATAAATCTATTAGGGCACACTGGGCTAGAGATGTACAAGAACTATCTATACTACCTTTGCAACTCTTCTGTAAATCTAAAATTATTTAAAAATAAAAATTGTAAAGGAAAAATATTTTTCTTCTACAAGATAAGGAGCACAATCACCAAAAATTTAATTTATGAGTTAACTCATGGCAAAGCCTGCTTAAAGGCAAACCAAATTAGGTAGGATAAGCCTGAGAAGATATTTTGGGGCTACTCTTTTAATATTTTGACTTAAGCATAATAATACCCTTCTTATAATACTCTGTAGCAAAGCTAAGACAAGACTGACATATTTAAGTAAATCTCCACTAAAGGTTAGTAAGTAACAAAAGAAACAAACACTTCAAAAAGCTGACCTACCATAAGTAGCTGATTTCTCATAGCTTTGTGAATCCTAAATAATGTTCTTTCCTACTTTGCTCCCAGCTTCCTTTCATCTGGGGAAGTTCTTCTTAAATACCCAGTGTCCAAGAATGATTATCTACACTTCTCAACTTCTGCATGAAGAGGGGAGGAGTGTTAAGGTTTCATCCTCACAATTCCTTAAGCAGTTCTATAGACATGTAGAGTTACCCTTCCTGGACACAACATCTATGTCTCCACATTGCAAATAACCTCAATGTTCATAATATGTATAGGATGTTCATTTAATTTCAACACAAACAACCTCTTAAGAGTCAAAGCAGTAGGAAAAAATGGTTAATAGCTTTGAAATCACGAAAAAAAAAACTAGTTTTATTTATTTATTTTTTTTGCTGAT
>VSMD01011550.1:0-93604 GCA_008750895.1 Mirza zaza | reverse complement strand
GTCAGACCCAATTGTTCTAGAGTTTTGTTTAAGTCCATTATTTCTTTATTAATTTTCTGTTTGGAGGATCTGTCTTGTGCCGTCAGTGGTGTGTTGAAATCTCCAGTGATTATGGAGTTGCTATTAATCCATTTGCTTAGCTCCAGTAAGGTTTGCTTTATGAATCTGGGTGCACCTAAGTTGGGTGCATATATATTTAAAATTGTTATCTCTTCTTGTTGATCTGAGCCCTTCACCATTATATAATGACCCTCTTTGTCTTTCATTACTTTTGTTGGTTTAAAAACTAAATCTTCTGAAATTAGAACTGCCACGCCAGCCTTCTTTTGGCTTCCACTTGCTTGGAATACTGATCTCCACCCTTTTATTTTTAGTCTGTATGCATCCTTGCAGGTTAGATGTGTTTCCTGAAGACAGCATATACTTGACCTGTATTTTCTTATCCATTCAGCCAGCCTATGTCTCTTGAGTGGAGAGTTTAAGGCATTCACATTTATTGAGAGAACTGATAGGTAAGGTGGAATACTGTACATTCTGTTGGGTTGGATGTTGTTGCTATGATTTCTATCTTGAGCCATTGTAATATCTGGCCTTTAATCTTTGGGTTTTGGTTGTTTTTATATTTGTGGGTTATTATTATGGTGTTCCGTGCGTAACGCTGTTTTGAGTACTTCTTGTAAGGCTGGTCTTGTCTTGGTGAATTCTCTGAGCCTTTGCTTCTCTGAGAATGTCTTTATTTCTCCTTCATATACGAAGCTTAGTTTTGCAGGGAATAAGATTCTAGGCTGGGCATTGTTTTGTTTCAGAAGAGTGAGAATGGGGCCCCAGTCTCTCCTTGCTTGTAAAGTCTCAGTAGAGAAGTCTGGTGTTATTCGAATTGGCTTTGCCTTGTATGTTACTTGCTGCTTTCGTCTTACAGCTCTTAGAAGGGCCTCTTTAGTTGATATTTTGGTCAGTCTGATGACTGCATGTCGTGACGTCTTCCTGTTTGCATTGAATCTCCCAGGGGTCCTCTGAGCTTCTTGAACTTGTATATTGAGATTTTTAGCAAGGCCTGGGAAATTTTCCTCTATTATATCTTCAAATAGCTTGTCCAACCCTTGAGTGTTGTCTTCTTCCCCTTCTGGTAACCCTATGACCCTCACATTATGTTTCTTCATATAATCCCACAGCTCTTGTAGGCTTTGCTCTTTTCTCTTGTTTCTCTGCTCTATTTCTGTGACTGATTTATTTAATTGGAGGGTGTTATCTTCAATCTCTGAGATTCTTTCTTCTGTTTGATCTACCCTGTTCTTGAGACTTTCCACTGTATTTTGTAGTACCCTGAATTGATTCTTCATTTCCAGGAGTTCGGTTAAACTTTTCTTCACTATTCAGGGTGACCCTTGTGTCTATTTCTTTAGTGAACTTTTTTTCTAGATCCTGAAGGCTTTTTGTGGTTTCTTTGTGTTGGTTATTGAGTTCTTGCAGGTCGGTGAGTGTTCTTATGATCCACATACGAAATTCCTCTTCTGTCATTTTGGTTGCCTGATTTTGGTTGGTGTCCGTTTCTAAGGGGCTGGTGCTCCTCTTTGGGGGTGTGTTTTCCGATTGGTTCTTCATATTTCCTGAGTTCCTTTGCTTATTTCTTCCCATGTCGATAGGTTGTTGTTTCTTTTCTTTAGGTTTTTGTTTGGGTATTCACACGCCTTGTTTAGTTTCTGAGCCGGTAAGTGGTGTCTGTGGGTGAGATTCGACCACTCCCTGTATAATGAGTCATTAGGTGTGGTGAAAAGGGTGTGCAGGATGCTCTCCCTGTCAGTAGGTGGCGCTTGCTTGGAGGAACAGGCTATGCTGTTGTTTTTGTGTCCTGTTATCAGCTCTTGTTCACCTCAGCAGGCTGTTCAAGTATCTCCCTTCTGTGCCCCGGGCAATGCGAGGCCTCGGTGCACGGGATGTGGTCTGCAGGTCTGACCTCTGGGTCCCAGAGTTCAAACTATGTCCCCACCAGGGAGATGAGTGCCTGTCCCAATTCACCCACAGGGAGCCCAAGCTGGGTCTATGTCTCTCGACCTCAGGGTCTGCCCCGTTCTCCTGGGATCACCGTGCCAGCAGCACCTGGGAGGGCTGGTGGGCAGAGAGCTCACAGTCTGAGTTCCGCTTAGTCAGCTGTAGGGCCCCAAAAGGGAAGGTCCCGTTCCCTGTAGGTGCCTCCGGCTGGTGGCTATATTGTCTCTCTGTCTCTCTGGGCAGCCGCGGGTAGGGTCGGGGGAGGGGAGGAGGAGGCAATATGGCATCTGCCACGCGGCTTGGGTCTGTGCACACGGAGGTGCCCGGGGGGAGTTGGGAGCCTGGTGCCGCGTCCGCTACAGGCTTACCGCTCACTGGTGGCGGCTGTCACTGGGCTGGTGTCTGCAGGTCTCTCTGCTCACTGGGGAGGCCACCAGCAGTCCGGGATGCAGGGGAGGGGAAATGGCAGATCCACCTACCCTTCCCGCTGGTCTCCGGGCTGCTCTGGCGGTCCCAGCTTCCAGTTCTCCTCCGAGACCTCCTCCCGTGGAGTCTCCCGTGGTCTCAGGTACTCCTCCTTCCGACCCTCATCCGATGTAGGCTCGACTTCTTGCTTCTTTCTTCTAATTTCTGCTAGAATCTGTCTTTTCTGCAGGGACACTCTGTCTGGCTGTGTTTCTCATCCGCCATCTTCTGGGCGGGGGCCCTGGCTGATTTTTTAAAAATATTTTTGTAGAAAAAGTCTTGCTATGTTGCTCATGCTGGTCTGGAACTCTTGGCTCAAGAGTTCCAGACCAAGTGGGCTCCCAAAGTGCTAGGATTACACGTGTGAGCCACCACACCTGGCTCGGTGTTTTGTTTGTTTTTGAGACAGTGCTGGGATAACACTTTGTGGTTTTTTTTTTTTTTTTTGAGTCAGAGTCTTGCTCTTTCGCTTGGGCTAGTGTGCACTGGCATCATCATAGCTCACTGCAACCTCATAGTCCTTGGATATATAACACTTTTTATTATCAAAAATAGGTGAGGCATGGTGGCCAACACCTGTAATCCTCGCAGTTTGAGAGGCTGAGGCGGGAGGATTGCTTGAGGCCAGGAGTTCCAGACCAGCCTGAACAGTATAACAAGACTCCGTCTGTACAAGAAAAAAGATCTGAGGCATGGTGGTATGTATCTGTAGTCTCAACTACTTGGGAGGCTGAGGCAGTAGGATTGTTTGAGCTCAGGAGTTTGATGTTGCTGTGAACTATGATGATGTACAGAAGCCCAGGCCACCAAACAAGAACTTGACTCAAAAAAAAGATACCTGGGATGTCTATAGTTAGTGGAATTTTACATATTCAATTACTGTTTATAACCAGTTCAACAAGAAGCATTCAGTCTAGCCCTTCTTTTTTATTTTTTTATTTTTATTTATTTTTGAGTCAGAGTCTCACTCTGCTGCCTGGGCTAGAGTGCCATGGCATCAGCCTAGCTCACAGCAACCTCAAACTCCTGGGCTTAAGTGATCCTTCTGCCTCAGCCTCCTGAGTAGCTGGGACTACAGGCACGTGCCACCATGCCCTGCTATTTTTTTTTTATATGTTTTTAGTTGGCCAATTAATTTCTTTCTATTTATAGTAGAGACGGGGTCTCACTCTTGCTCAGGCTGGTTTCGAACTCCTGACCTTGAGCAATCCGCCTGCCTTGGCCTCCAGAGTGCTAGGATTACAGGCATGAGCCACTGTGCCTGGCCTAGCCCTTCTTTTTTAAAAAATTATTTTTGTCAAAATACACTTCTAAAAATAAGGCTTAAAATGAAAACCAGCATTGTTTTTGTCTATCCTCATCCCCACTTCTCAGAGCTAATCACTTTTAATTCTTTTAGCTGTTTCTGATTTTGATCTTCATATTTCCAATAATATGGTCATTATGCTATTTATTTTTTAGTTAAAAAAGTTTTTTAAGAGACAAGGTCTCAGCCAGTCATGGTGGGTCACCCCTGTAATCCTAGCACTTTGGGAGGCTGAGGTGCAAGGATTGCTTGAGATCAGGAGTTTGAAGCCAGCCTGAGCAAGTGTGAGACCCTATCTCTACCAAAAATAGAAAAAATTAGCCAGGTAGTCCCAGCCACTTGAGAGGCTGAGGATCCCTTGAGCCCAGGAATTTGAGATTGCAGTGAACTATGAGCCACTGCACTCTAGCTTGGGTGATAGAGTAAGACCCTGTCTCAGGGGGAAGGGGGAAAAAGACAGGGTTTTTGCTTTGTTGCCCAGGCTAGATTCAAACTCCTGAGCTCAAGTAATCCTCCTGCTTCAGCCTTCTGAGTAGCTGGGATTGCTAGCATGTGCCACCATGTCCAGCCATATCTTTTATTAATCAAAAATTATTACTGTGACTATTATTTATACCTGAGCCTTGTGCGCTTTATGTTTCGTTGTACCAATTTTTATTTTCTTTCTAGTTTATACTCTCTTCCTTTTTTCATTTTGTAAGTTTTCTTTGTAACCATCAAAAACTTATTTTCAAACTTTCCAGCAGAAGTACAATTCTCTTAGTATACTTCTACCTATCCGGTAATCTATCAGTTTTATTTTCTTCTTGGAGCTGTTCCTCCTGGAGTCTTTTTTCCTGCTCTAGTGCTGACTGGTTGTTTTTTAAGGTCAGCTGTCAGTCTGGAACTTCTTTTTATTAATACTACTGTCATTTTGGGAATTCCCTTTGCCTTTCTTCAGATGGTAATTGGGATGTAAATTTTTGGGGACCATAATTATTTTCAATGTTCTGTCATTGTACTTTATTGGTAGTTTGGTGGGGTTTAGAAGTCTAAATTGTAAATCATTTTACCTCAGTGTTTTGAAAGCTTTATTCCATTGTGTTGCTGGTAAGAAGAATGATGCTATATTAATTGTTCATTTATGATTTTTTTCTTTTTGAAGACTTAGGATCTAATTTTTATTTCCAGTGCTCTTAAATTTCATGGTGATATGCATTAGTATGTGTTTATTTTAATGAAGTGTTTTTGTGGCTCTTAATAACCTTTCTAATCTGGTAAATCATGTCTTTCAGTTCTGACTTTTCCTGTAATCTTTGATAATTTTGTCTGAATTTTGTTTTCTTTTTTTGTATTCTTTATTAGTTGGATGTTAGACATCTTAGGGCTGACCCTTTAATTTATTTACCTATTTCTTTCTTAGTTCATAATCTCTTCTATTCAGACTCTCCTTGGGGTAAATCACCACTCTTCCACTGGAGTTGGAGAGGGATATAGTTGCCTTGCTGTGCTGACCATAGGAAGTCTATTTTTATACAGGTTTTCTGCATTCTTGTTCTCTGCTGCACAAATTTCTCCTTGGCTTTCCTCTATTGCAGGCACTTAGTTTTAAATTTGTTGGGTTTGTTTGTTTTGTTTTGTGTTTTGTTTTTGGCTTGTTACATTGATTATCACTTGTACCTCTGCTTCCTAGCTTTAAAATATTGTTTACATTTGCTTATATTCGGTTCCATTCTTGGTCTATTTGACTTCTTGGGAGTATGCTGTTTTGTTTCTTTCCTGTCTTTTTAGTGAATTTTGAGAGGGAGCTTTTTTTTTGGGGAGGGGGGACCGAGTCCTGCTCTGTTGCCGGGCTAGAGTGCAGTGGTATCATCATAGCTCACTGCAATCTCAAACTCCTGGGCTCAAACAATCCTCGTGCCTCAGCCTCCTGAATAGTTGGGACTATAGGCACTTGCCTGGCTAATTTTTTTATTTTTTGTAGACACAGGGTCTCTCTCTTGCTCAGGCTGTTCTCAAACTCAACTCAAGCAGTCCTCCTGCCTCGGCCTCCCAGAATGCTAGGATTACAGATGTCAGCCATAGTGCCCAGCCTGAGAGGGAGATTTTAAGTAGAAGACTATTTATGTCTGTTAAAATTGTCTCTGTTGCTAGCCATTTTGGCCTTGATTGATTTTACTTTTTGGTCAAGTTTTGATAAAGGGCTTGTCTTCGTTGTGTTCAGGTACGTGCCATGTGTCTTTTTATAGGTCATGGTTCATAGTGATATTTCTAGTGACAGTGGTGTAATAATGGTACATGGCTAATGTTTGGAGTAAATAGTTTGTATTTTAAAATTATGCATGATAATCCTTGAATCTGTCAGCCAAAGAAAAACAAATGTAAGTTTTTTTGTGTTTTGGTTAGATTGTATGAGTATTGTGTACACGAAGCCAAAGTCATTTTCTTTGTGAGATAAGTTTTTCCTATAGAAGTTTTTCCTACTTCTCCCTTCTTGTTCACTTTGCTTTATCCACTTCCTTATGTTCCTCAAACACTGTAGGTGTACTTCTTACTTAAGTAAAGCCTTTGCTCTGTTCCCTGTATATCTGCTTGATTAACTGCTTCACTTTAAGTCTTTGCTCGAATTTCACCTTTATGACGAGGCCTTTTGTAACTGGTTTTTTTTTTTTGAAGACAGAATCTCGCTTTGTTGCCCAGGCTAGAGTGAGTGCCATGGCTGGCGTCAGCCTAGCTCACAGCAACCTCAAACTCCTGGGCTCAAGCAATCCTCCTGCCTCCCAAGTAGCTGGGACTACAGGCATGTGCCACCATGCCCGGCTAATTTTTTCTATATATTTTTAGTTGGCCAATTAATTTCTTTCCATTTTTAGTAGAGATGAGGGTCTCACTCTTGCTCAGGCTGGTCTCGAACTCCTGAGCTCAAATGATCTGCCCACCTCGGCCTCCCAGAGTGGCTAGAATTATAGGCATGAGCCACCACGCCTGGCCTCTTCACTTATTTTTAGTATGTGTACCCTCTCCCCCACCTTGCCCATGTACATAGGCATTTATAATATAGGGAACACTGATGTAGTACTTACTTTGTCCTGCTGCTTTTCATGTTTTAATTCATTTGTCCTAACAATAGCCTCATAATGAGGTAGGTACTACTGTTACTATTTTAATGATGGTGAGGAAACTGAATGACAAATCACGTAACTTACCAAAGGTTATGTAACTATTAAGTGACAGAGCTGAGATTTGAACACTAGCAGTCTGGCTTCAGAGTCTTTACTTGGTTTTTGTAAAAAAAAAAAAAGATCATGGTGAGGCTGGGCTTGGTGGCTCATGCATGTAATCTTAGCACTCTGGGAGGCCTAGGTGGGAGGATTGCTTGAGCTCGGGAGTTCAAGACCAGCTTGAGCAAGAGCAAGACCCTGTCTCTACTAAAAGTAGAAAAAATTAGCCAGGCATTGTGGTGCATCTATAGTCCCAGCTACTTGGGAAGCTGAGGCAAGAGGATCAGTTCAGCCCAGGAGTTTAAGGTTGCAGTGAGCTACGATGATGCCCAACATTTTAAAATGTACAACTCAGTGGCATTAAGTACATTCACAATATTATACAATCATTACCACTATTTCCAGAACTACTCCTCCCCTTCCCAGTGGTAACCTCTATTATACTTTCTGTCTGTATGAATTTGCTTGTCCTAGGTACCTTATATAAGTAGAATTATACAATATTCATTTTGTGTCTGGCTTATTTCACTTAGCATAGTGTTTTCAAGGCTCATTCATGTTGTAGCATGTATCAATATTTCCTTTCTTTTTAAGGCTGAATAATAATTCCATTGTATGTATATACCACATTTTGTTTATTTATTTATCTGTTGATGGACATTTGGGTTATTTCCATCATTTGTTTGTTTGTTTGTTTGAGACAGAGTCTCACTCTCTTGCCTGGCTAGAGTGCCGTGGCGTCAGCCTAGCTCACAGCAACCTCAAACTCCTGGGCTCAAGCAATCCTTCTGCCTCAGCGTCCTGAGTAGGCTGGAACTACAGGCATGCACCACCATGCCTGGCTAATTTTTTAATATTTTTAGTCGGCCAATTAATTTCTTACTGTTTTTAGTAGAGATGGGGTCTCACTGTTGCTCAGGCTGGTCTCGAACTCCTGAGCTCAAACGATCCGCCCACCTCAGCCTCGCAGAGTGCTAGGATTACAGGCGTGACCCACCGCACCCTGCCTATCTCCATCTTTTGAGTGTCATAAATAATACTGCTGTGAACATTGATATGCAAATATCTGTTTGAGTCCTTGATTTCAGTTCTTTGGGTATATATGCCTGGAAGTGAAATTGCAGGATCATGTGGTAATTCTGTGTTTAACTTTTTTTTTTTTTTTTTTTTTTAGACAGAGTCTCACTTTGTTGCCCAGGCTAGAGTGAGTGCCATGGCATCAGCCTAGCTCACAGCAACCTCAAACTCCTGGGCTCAAGCAATCCTGCTGCCTCAGCCTCCCGAGTAGCTGGGACTATAGGCATGCACCACCATGCCCGGCTAATTTTTTTTTTTCTATATATATATTAGTTGGCCAATTAATTTCTTTTCATTTTTATAGTAGAGACGGGGTCTCGCTCAGGCTGGTTTTGAACTCCTGACCTCGAGCAATCCGCCCGCCTTGGCCTCCCAGAGTGCTAGGATTACAGGCGTGAGCCACCGCGCCCGGCCTCTGTGTTTAACTTTTAACTTTTTCCAAGTAGTAAAATACAGTAGTATATACTTAAAGAGAAGAAATTGTTAACAGAGTTCAAATACTATGTCACAGTCCTCTTTATTGTGTTCTTAGACTGAAAACTGCCTGTGTGGTCATGTGTCAATTAACAACAAGGACATATTCTGAGAAATGTGTTGTCAGGCAATTTTGTCATTGTGTGAACATCATAGAGTGTACTTATGCCAACCTAGATGATACAGCCTACTACATATCTATACTAGCATGTATAGGAACAATGGCATAGCCTGTTGTTCCTAGGCTATAAACCTGTACTGCCTGTTACAGTACTTAATACTAGGCGATTGTAACACAATGAAATTGTGTATTTAAACATATCTTAATGTGGAAAATGTATGTAAAAATACGGTATTACGATCTTATGGGACTGCCATCATATATGGGTCTGTCATTCACCAAAACGTTGTTATGTGGTGCATGAGCGTATTTTAGAGTGTAAGAGATGTACAGTATCAGCTTCTGGAAGGTAGGGAGCCTTGATATGTGTATATTCTATATAGTACCTGGCTTGATGTGAGCTTTCAGCCAAGTTAGCTAATTTATGTCATCACTTCCTGTGTTTATATATTCTGTACTGTGTACCAGTGTATCTGCAATATGATCTTTCTCTAGCATTCCTTCATAATCTTCCATATAAAACTCTTTTCCTTTTTAACAATTATGATCTCATTTTCAAAACTGCCCTCTGAGTTCATGGTTTGCTTGACATTTTTGTTAGGTTCTCTAAGTTACTTGGTACATTTTCTAATTTTAGAATGTAAGTTCATATTTTATATTATGTAATTTATTCTCATGTCTCTTTTTAGTTGCTTTTTATTTCATTTTGAATTCTTAGGATATGGAAAATATATGTGCTTAGTTTTCTCACAGTGCATAATGTGCAAAGTACAGATTCATTAAATATTTTTGAATACTTGATTTGAAGGTAGGCCTAATAACATTAATTAAGTTTTAAAGTTTAAAACCTTTGAAAATCATTATCTCTCTCCCTTACTCTAAATATTGACAAGTGTCAGTACTCTAAATGGTGAGTATCAGTTTGGTTAGATATTTGTTGAAAGGAAAATTGAAATCTGAGCCCAGAATAATTTTTGTATTTGTAGACAAGATACAGAATTAGGATGCTTTAATATACCTTTTTTCCTAAATAACTTTTACTTTCTTTTCAGATTGTTGCCAGCAAAGGTGGTTTTGAAATGGTCACCAAAGAGAAAAAATGGTCTAAAGTGGGTAGTCGCTTGGGATATCTACCAGGAAAAGGAACTGGGTCTCTTTTGAAGTCACACTATGAAAGAATTCTCTACCCATATGAGCTTTTCCAGTCTGGTGTCAGCCTTATGGTGAGATGCATCATTCTCCTTAGGAGTGGATAAATCCAGTTTGCAAGTATAACCTTTGGACTCTGTTCACTGCAAGTTAGCAGTTGTTGATGCTTAACAGGGTAGAATAGATTTCTCGCACAAAAATTTGGGGGAGCAAGATGTATATCATAGTTTAAAAGTCATAACTATTTTTGGTGGTTTATAAGAAAAAGTAAATCTTATCTTGTAAAGTAAATCTTACTTATTTAAAGTAAATTTTCATGACTTAAGCTTTTTGAAAAAGTCCTCCTATTTGTTTCATATATTTTTAAACAGCTTTATTGAAGTATAATTTATATACCATAGAACTTATCCATTGTAGGTGCATAGTCAGTAAGCTTTAAAAATTTATACCTTTATGCAGCAATCATCACAATCCAGTTTTAGAACACTTGTGTTCATTTGTAGTCAGTTCCTGTTCCTACCTCCAAACTGTAGGCAATTCCTGATCTGCTTTCTGGCTCTATAGTTTTGCCTTTTCTAGAAATTTCACATATTTGGAATGATACAGTATGATTTTTGTGTCTAGCTTCTTTAACTTAGCTTAATGTTTTCAGGGTTCACCCATGTATTAGTACTTCTTTTTTTGTCTGAATAGTATTCCATTGTACAGATATACTGCATTTTGTTTATTTACTGGTTGATAGTTGGATTATTTTCAGTTTACGTCTGTTGTGAATAGTGGTATGAATATTCATGTACAAGTCTCTGCCTGGACATATACTTTCTTTTTGTTTTTTTTTTCTTTTTGAGACAGAGTCTCGCTTTGTTGCCCAGGGTAGAGTGAGTGCCATGGCGTCAGCCTAGCTCACAGCAACCTCAAACTCCTGGGCTCAAGCGATCCTACTGCTTCAGCCTCCCACGTAGCTGGGACTACAGGCATGCACCACCATGCCCGGCTAATTTTTTCTATATATATTAGTTGGCCAATTAATTTCTTTCTATTTATGGTAGAGACGGGGTCTTGCTCTTGCCTAGGCTGGTTTCGAACTCCTGACCTCGAGCAATCCGCCCACCTTGGCCTCCCAGAGTGCTAGGATTACAGGCGTGAGCCACCGTGCCCAGCCTGGACATATACTTTCATTTCTCTTGGGTAGATACCTAGGAGTGGAATTGCTGAGTTATATGGTAAATTTATGTGTGAATTTTTAAGAACTTGCCCAATTGTTTTCCAAAGTTGCTGAACCATTTTACTCTCCCACCAGTAATATGGAGGCTTCCAGTTTTTCTATGTCCTTGCCAACTACTTGGTATTGTCAGTGTTTTTGATTATAGCCATTCTAATGGGTGTGTAGTGGTATCTCACTGTGGTTTTAATTTGCATTTTACTAATGACTAGGGATGTTCTGCATCTTTTCATGTTTATGTTTTCTTGATGAAGTGTCTATTCAGGTATTTTTGTTTTTTTTAAAAAAGAGACAGACTCTTGCTTGGTTGCCCAGGCTCTTGTAAGGGTGGCCCAGTCATAGCTCACTGTAACTTTGAACTCCTGTACTCAAGTGATCCTTCTGCCTCATCCTCCCATGTATCTGGGGAGGCTGTTTTTGGGTGTACATTGATGATTCTATTTCAAGACCTAAAACACTGTAGGTGTGTACTAATATTTTTGGTTATTTTGTGGAGATGGGGTCTTGCTATGTTGCCCCAGCTGGCCAGAACTTTTTAAAAAATGGATTGTCCCTTTGTTAATGTTGATGCTTGCAGAGGGCAAAGAAAAAAAAAAGAAGAAGAAAAAAGAAAAATAGAATAAAATTTAAAATAAAAAAAATGGATTGTCTTACACTTGTAAGAATTTATTATGTATTGTGGATACAAGTCCTTTATCAGATACATGATTTGTAAGTATTTTCTCCTAGTCTGGTTTATCTTTTCATTTTCGTAATAGTGTCCATTTGAAGAATAACATTGATTTTTTTTTTTTTTCCTTTGTATGGATTGTGTTTTTGGTGTCATATTTAAGAAACCTTTTCTAAGGTGTAAAGATTTTTTTGTTTTATCTAGAAGTTATATAGTTTTAACTTTATATTTCAGTCTGTGATGCATTTTGAATAATTTCTTTTTGTATATGGTGTGAGGTAAAGGTGTAGGTTCAGTTTTTGGTGGAGAGGATATTATAAATATTCATTTGTACCAGCACCATTTGTTTAAAAGACCCAGGTGCCCATCAGTACATGAGTGGATTAATAAAATGTGGTATATGTATACCATGGAGTACTATTCAGGTTTAAGAAACAATGGTGATATAGCACCTCTTGTATTTTCCTGGATAGAGCTGGAACCCATTCTACTAAGTGATGTATCTCAAGAATGGAAAAACCAGCACCACATGTACTCACCAGCAAATTGGTATTAATGATCAACACTTAAGTGGACATATAGGAATAACATTTATTGGGTGTCGGGCGGGTGGGAGGGGGGAGGGGGACATGGGCAATATACGTAACCTTAACATTTGTACCCCCATAATATGCTGACATAAAACAAAAGAAAAAAGAAAGACTATGTTTTTCCCATTGCACCTTTGTTGCAAGTTGGTTGACCAAATGTGTGGGTTTATTTTTGAACTGTGTTTTGTTCCATTGATCCGTATGTCTACCCTAATACCAATACCACACTGTATGGAGTACTGTGGGTTTATAGTAAATTTTGATACCCAGTAGTATAAATCCTCTTTGCTCTTTTTCAAAATTTCCAATTTTCATTTCCATATAAAGTACAGGATTAGCTTTCCATTTCTACAAAAAAGCCTGCCAGAATTTTGAGAGGGATTGATTTGAATCTATAGATCAATTCAAGAGAGAACTGCCAACAACAGCAAAGAGAATTGCTATCTAGTTTCATGTAGTTTCAGGGATTTATTGGCAGTTTATTATTTCTCCACTGATTCTCAATTGAGCCTGATTTCTTATCAGTGAATCTGCTCTATTTCTGTGCTCTGATCTTTTAGGGTGTACAGATGCCTAATTTAGATCTTAAGGAAAAAGTGGAGCCTGAGGTTCTCAGCACTGATATCCAAGCATCCCCAGAGCCAGGCACAAGAATGAACATTCTGCCGAAGAGAACAAGACGTGTCAAATCTCAGGTATCAGTTTCCATGGCCAATTTTTTTTTTTTTTAAGAGATGAGGTTTTGGCTGGGCGCAGTGGCTCATGCCTGTAATTCTAGCACTCTGGGAGGCCGAGGCGGGAGGATAGCTCAAGGTCAGGAATTTGAAACCAGCCTGAGCAAGAGCGATATCCCGTCTCTACTAAAAAAAAAATAGAAATTAATTGGTTAACTAAAAATATATAGAAAAAATTAGCTGGGCATGGTAGCGCATGCCTGTAATCCCAGCTACTTGGGAGGCTGAGGCAGTAGGATTGCTTGAGCCCAGGAGTTTGAGGTTGCTGTGAGCTAGGCTGACACCACAGCACTCTAGCTGGGGCAACAGAGTGAGACCGTCTCAAAAAAAAAAAAAGAGATGAGGTTTTGCTTTGTTGCTCAGGCTGGTCTCAAACTCTCTAGCTCAAGCTATCCCCCCCGGTAGTTGGTACTCAGGTGAGCACCATTGCACCTGGCTTACCAGCCATTTTTAATAAGAATTTTAAGTACATTAATTGTGCAGAACAGTTGTTTGGTCATGGGAGGCCATTCCTATGCCCTTGTTCTTTAAAACTTGAAGAGGTATCTTTCATTTACCTTTGAGGGGAATGGAGAAGAAATTGTGAAATTTATTACAAGTTGATTTAGAAAGCTTTTTGTTAATTTTGACCAGTTTTTGACAGGGACAGCAAGCCAGAGGGTGACTCTGGAGTGCCAATTGCATAGACATGCTGATTAATTCTAGTACATTTTATTTTCATGGTTAGCAGAAGTGATAGGAGCAGGTAACATTAGTTTTATTTTTTACCTACCATTCCTTTAAAAACCAGAGTGTAAGTTTCTTAGTGTTTGAGCCATTCTAGTATAACTTCTATAGTGTTCATGTAACCTAAGATAATTTCAAAGCCTAGTGCATCAGAAGAAAAATGCCATAATTTCTTTTTTATCTGCCCCGCCCTTAGCCCCTATTTCTTTTTCTTTGTGTTCTTTTAAGGTTTTTAGTAACAACAAGTCTGTAGGCTGAGACAATGTGGTGTCCTTAGAACTCTTAAGATTTGATCCATTTAAATTAACATATAGACAGGAATAGCAGCTTTACTGAATTCTATTCATTGATTTTAACATTAAAGAAAAACAGTGTGTTGTAAAAATGGGAATGGGTTGCATTGAAAGCGGGTATCAGAGAAGCAAGATAAGTCTACTGTTAACAAGAGACACTGGATCTGGGGTTATGCGAAGTTCTGTCACTGGAGAGGCAGGCTAAATATACTTCGTCTTGCCTCTCTAGAACTTAGGGGATATCTCTCCATTATACATTTCTGCTTTTTTTGTTCTGAGTTTATGCTTACTGTATAATAACTCAGCTTCTTAGGTATTCTTTGAAAGTAGAAAGGTAGGTGTCCTTGATAGGAATGAGAATTTAATGGAAATTTATTAGAAAGTGATAGTCCCATTATAAATTAATAAACTCTGATTTAGTCATTAGGTGATTTTTATTAGTGTGATTGATCTCAGAAGTTCTGATTTTTGGGTATATGATGATGATTCTGTTCCAGGCTCTGAAACACTGAGGACTAGTTTCTTTGACATGGTGACTCAGCTTTGAAAAGTTGCCCTACATATCCCTGCCCATCTAACCATTTGCCAGCTTGTGATAAAATTCCTTTGATATTATCCTGAAACCATGAAAAAGTCTTGCCTGTTTCTAATTGCTTTTCTTTATGTATTATAAAAATAGGACCATATAGAATGCTTTTACTTATTTTAATAATTGTCACTGTAGTCAGATTGGCTGGTATCTCATAGAAACTAGGGCTATTTCAGAATTTGAAATTAAGAAATTTTTCGACTCACAATTTGTGCTTAATTACTATTTTGTGAGTCTGCCGCTCCTTCCTGGTGTTCTTTTTTTTTTTTTTTTTGAGACAGAGTCTCACTTTATTGCCCAGGCTAGAGTGAGTGCCGGGGCGTCAGCCTAGCTCACAGCAACCTCAAACTCCTGGGCTCAAGCAATCCTGCTGCCTCAGCCTCCCAAGTAGCTGGGACTACAGGCATGTGCCACCATGCCCGGCTAATTTTTTCTATATATATTAGTTGGCCAATTAATTTCTTTCTATTTATAGTAGAGATGGGGTCTCGCTCTTGCTCAGGCTGGTCTCGAACTTCTGAGCTCAAACGATCCGCCCACCTAGGCCTCCCAGAGAGCTAGGATTACAGGCTTGAGCCACCGCGCCCGGCCTTTCCTGGTGTTCTAATTCAGAAAGAAAGGCTTTCTGGTTGAAATCCTTCAGCTTTTTGTCCCATTCACATAGCTATTGGTATTCATCCTTGGTGTCTGTCTATCTCTGCAGGCAAAGTGTACCTTTCAACTGGGAAATGTTTTTTTTTTTTTTTTTTGAGACAGAGTCTCACTTTGTTGCCCAGGCTAGAGTGAATGCTATGGTGTCAGCCTAGCTCACAGCAACCTCAAACTCCTGGGCTCAAGCAATCCTACTGCCTCGGCCTCCCCAGTAGCTGGGACTACAGGCATGTGCCACCATGTCCAGCCTATTTTTTCTATATATATTAGTTGGCCAATTAATTTCTTTCTATTTATAGTAGAGACAGGCTCTCGCTCTTGCTCAGGCTGGTTTCGAACTCCTGACGTTGAACAATCCGCCCACCTCAGCCTCCCATCAACTGGGAAATCTTTATCTCCCATCTCCTTTATCTGCTAAATTCTGCTGCCCCCCCCCCCATATATATGTTCAGGTCTCCATCATCTTAAGAATAAAAGCTCTCTTCCTATGTAATGCCATATCTCTTGCCTCTTTTCACAGAGAAGTTTCTTGAAAAAGAATCTATATTGTCTCAGTTGTCTCAATGTCAGTTTAGTTTTTATACTCTGTAATCTGACTTTGAGCTAAATAGTTTCATTGAAACTGCACTATCCATGTTACCACTGAGTTTTTAATTGTCAAATTGTAAGGTCCCCTTTTCATTTCTATCCTAACTTGATCTCTGATCATGTATACATTTAATATGGTGTTGACTCTTGTCCTTGAAATTAGATTAACTTGATTTTTCTTTAACTTCTGTAATGCCTTTCTTCTGATTTACTTCTTTATCCTCTGACAACCCCTTAGTCTTTTTTTTTTTTTTTGAGACAGAGTCTCACTCTGTTGCCCTGGCTGGAGTGCCATGGAGTCAGCCTAGCTCACAGCATCCTCAAACTCCTGGACACAAGTGATCCTACTGCCTCAGCCTCCTGAGTAGCTGGGACTACAGGCATTTACCACCATGCCTGGCTAATTTTTTCTATATAATTTTAGTTAGCCAATTGATTTCTTTGTATCTTAGTAGAGATGGGGGTCTTGCTCTTGCTCAGGCTGGTTTTGAACTCCTTACCTTGAGTGATCCTCCCATCTCGGCCTCCAGAGTGCTAGGATTACAGGCGTGAGAAACCGCGCCCAGCCCCTTAGTCATTTTTGTTATGTCTTCTTTCTGCTGTTTATTTTGTATCTTTGGTATTTTTCTATCTTCACTTTCCTTAGCTGTCTCATCTACTCTGATTTCAATTACTACCTACACCCAGGACTCCCAGATCATTTTTGACATCCTATTTTTTCTTTCTGTTCACCAGAGGGGGGTGTGTGTACATGTGTATACATGCATGTGGGCATATGGATGTATACTCCTTGTTGGCCACAGCACAGCTATGCCAAATGTCTCAAACATAATTCATTATCACCTTTTCTAAGTCTTTTTCCCTTAAATATTTTCTAGTTTGGTGACAACAACAAGCACAGCTATGCAATAGTCTCTCAAACAAGAAACAGAAGTTATGGAAGTTACCTTATTTCCCTTTCTTATCTCTGTCACATCACTTGGTATACTCTGCTGAAATAGTTTTTTCATCTGTGACCTCACTAGATTGTGAGTTCCTTGACAGCTGGGGTTGTATTTTGTCTATATAAAAGAATACCAAACCCTTAATACCTTTATAGATGAGAATGAAGCACATAATGCCAATATATCTCATTATTGGTAACACTAAGATTGAATCAGACTTCTCTAACATAAAGTACTTATTCTCTTTGTAATAAACATAATGCCAATATATCTCATTATTGGTAACACTAAGATTGAATCAGACTTCTCTAACATAAAGTACTTATTCTCTTTGTAATAAGAGTAATCAGAGTAAACTCTGAGACAGTGTGAATAGCCTTTTGTCCAGTTATGTTTTTTCAGTGGCTCTTTTTGAGACAGAGTCTCACTCTGTTGCCCAGGCTAGAGTGCTATGGTGTCAGCCTAGTTCACAGCAACCTCAAACTCCTGGGCTCAAGGAGTCCTACTGCCTCAGCCTCCTGAGTAGCTGGGACTACAGGCATGCGCCACCATGCCTGGCTAATTTTTTCTATATATTTTTAGTTGGCCAGCTAATTTCTTCCTATTTTTTTTAGTAGAGACGGGGTCTCTCTCTTGCTCAGGCTGGTCTCAAACTCCTGAGCTCAAATGATCCACCCACCTAGGCCTCCCAGAGTGCTGGGATGACAGGTGTGAGCCACTGCGCCCGGCCTCTCAGTGGCTTTTACATTCATTGATGATCTTGCCTGAATTAGTTCTTAAGTTGGTGTTGCAAACTACATGATTTTCTAGTTCTGTCGTTCCTTCTACATTTATCAGATGGCATTTTTCTCTACTGAAGAGCTTTTCTTTTCCCACATTTTTTATTGAGATATATTTTTCATATAATAAAATGTATATATCTTAAATGTACAGTTTGATGAATTTGATGAATGTATAATATACCTGTGAAACCATGACTGCTTTTTTTAGTATCACTATAGATCGTGAATTTTTTTTAATTTCAGCATATTATGGGGATACAAATGTTAAGGTTACATATATTGCCCTTGCCCCCTTCCTCTCTTGAGTCAGCTTCAAGTGTGTCCATCCCCCAGATGGTGCAGATTGTACTCATTATGTATGTATATACCCATCCCCTCCTCCTCCTCCCCACCTGCCCGACACCCAATAAATGTTATTCCTGTATGTCTACTTAGGTGTTGATCAGTGAAACCAATTTGCCGGTGAGTACATGTGGTTATTTTTCCATTCTTGGGATACTTCACTTAGTAGAATGGGTTCCAGCTCTATCCAGGAAAATACAAGAGATGCTATATTGCCGTTGTTTCTTAAAACTCAATAGTACACCATGGTATACATATACTACATTTTATTAATCCAGTCATGTATTGATGGACACTTAGGTTGTTTCCACATCTTTGCAATTGTGAATTGTGCTGCTATAAACATTCGAGTGCAGGTGTCTTTTTTATAGAGTGTCTTTTGTTCTTTTGGGCAGATGTCTAGTAATGGGATTGCTGGATTGAATGGTAGATCTACTTGTATCGTTTTAAGGTATCTCCATGTTGCTTTCCACAGAGGTTGTACTAGTTTGCAGTCCCACCAGCAGTGTAGGGGTGTTCCTATCTCTTCACATCCACGCCAACATTTATTGTTTTGGGACTTTTTGATAAAGGCCATTCTCACTGGAGATAAGTGATATCTCATTGTGGTTTTGATTTCCATTTCCCTGATGATTAAGATGTTGAGCATTTTTTCATATGTTTGTTGGCCATTATTCTGTCTTCTTTTGAAAAGTTTCTGTTCATGTCCTTTGCCCACTTTTTGGTAGGGTTGTTTGATTTTTCCTTGCTGATTTTCCTGAGTTCTATATAGATTCTAGTTATCAGCTCTTTATCAGATGTGTAGCTTGTGAAAATTTTCTCCCATGCTGTAGGTTGTCTGTTTGCTCTTTTGACAGTTTCTTTGGCTGTGTAGAAGCTTTTTAATTTGATCGTATCCCATTTATTTATTTTTATTGTTGCTGTGATCACTTTTGGTGTCTTCTTCATAAATTCTTTGCCTATTCCAATGTCTAGAAGAGTATTTCCAATGTTTTCCTCTAGGATTCTAATAGTTTCACATGTAATGTTTAAGTCTGTTATCCACTGTGAGTTGATTTTGTGAGAAATGAGAGGTGTGGATCCTGTTTCAGTCTTCTACATGTGGCTATCCAGTTTTCCCAGCACCATTTATTGAATAAGGATTCTTTTCCCCAGTGTATGTTTTTGTCTGCTTTGTCGAAGATTAGTCGCCTATATGAGGATGGTTTTATATCTGGGTTCTCTGTTATGTTCCACTGATCAATATCCCTGTTCTTGTGGCAGTACCAAGCTATTTTCATTACTATAGCCTTGTAGTATAGTTTGAAGTCTGATAAATTGATACCTCCTATTTTGTTTTTGTTACCTAGGATTGATTTTGCTATACGGGGTCTTCTCTGGTTCCATACGAAGCATAAAATCATTTTTCTATATCTGTGAAAAATGATGATGGTATTTTAATAGGGATTGCATTGACTCTGTAGGTCACTTTGAGTAGTATAGACATTGTAACAATGTTGATTCTGCTGACCCACGAGCATGGTATGGTTTTCCACCTGTTTACATCCTCTGCTGTTTCCTTCTTCAGTGTTTCATAGTTCTCTCTGTAGAGGTCTTTTACCTCTTTAGTTAAATATATTCCTAGGTACTTTATTTTCTTTGTTGCTATTTTGAAGGGAATTGAGTCTTTGTTTTTCACTTTTACTGTTGTTGGCGTATATGAATGCCTCTGATTTCTGTGTGTTGTTTTTGTATCCTGAGACTTTACTGAATTCATTTATCAATGCAAGAAGTCTCATGGTTGAATCCTTGGGGTTTTCTAGATATATCATTAGCAAA
The DNA here is from genome assembly GCA_008750895.1 of Mirza zaza. Classification (NCBI taxonomy): domain Eukaryota; kingdom Metazoa; phylum Chordata; class Mammalia; order Primates; family Cheirogaleidae; genus Mirza; species Mirza zaza. The sequence continues at coordinate 73,874 of VSMD01011550.1, read as the reverse complement.
GATTGAGAGTTTGATCTCTTCTGCTCCCATTTGGACACCTTTAATTCTGCTCTCTTGTCTGATTGCTATGACTTCGGCAATATGTTGAATAGAAATGGAGATAGTGGGCAACCTTGCCTTGTTCCAGTTCTAAGTAGGAATGCTTTCAATTTTTCCCCATTCAATATGAAGTTGGCTATGGGTTTGTCATATATGGCTTGTATCATTTTTAGGTAAGTCTCGTCTATGCCTATTTTGTTAAGCATTCTTATCATAAAGGGGTATTGAATTTTGTCAAATGCTTTTCCTGCATCTATTGAGAGGATCATATGGTCTTTGTTTTTGCTTCTGTTTATGTTAGATCATGAATTTTTAAATGCAATGCCTTATTGCCACCATCTTTTATTCTTTTTTTGATAATGTAATTGTTTTAAATTTGGCTGCTGGGAGCCCCTTCAAGCTGGTTCCTGTGTCCTGTTAACATACTTTTATTTGTGTTTGAACATTTACTTTCTGACATAAAAAGGGTCATCTCCTTCTTGCCTGGCTTTAGACCTGGAATCGGTCGTTTCTCCAAGGAATCCTGGTTCATTTTAGTGGGAAATGGAATTTAGAAACCATTATCTGAGTACAAAGTGTGCTCGTTTCCACTGGCATGTCATACTTCTAGGCCCTTTTAATGGTAAGAGTGAGGAAATTGTTAAGAAATTATGACTTCATATTTTAAGTTCATACTGATAATTCTAATTCTGGTCCAGCACCACACAGTTCTTTTGGTTTATATTATAGTGTTTTCCTAGCTTTTTGAGTTGGGAATTTAAATGTAATTCATTTATTTTTATTCTTTTGATTTTCTTAATATGTATAAGACTAAAATTTCATGTGGTCACTGCTTTAATTTGTTCTAGAGATCTCACAGATAGTCTTTTTATTGTTGTTATTTTTTAATAGAGAGTTAACAATTTTCAGGTGGAAGCATCTTTTTGATTTTGTTATTTCTAGTTTTATTCCATTAAGACCAGAAGATATTATTTTATTACTCCTTTTTGGAACTTTATTGCCTGTTTGAAAAGGTTGTTGTAAGTATTAAAGTACTTAGATGTGGCACATGCCATAGTCTTTATGTTGGCTTTTATTATTATGTACTTTGCTTTAATAGTAGTAAAAAATATATAGTGTTATATTTATCATTGAATTAATTGTAGAAGTTGGTTGGTATAGCCAAGTTAGTCTACAAAAGTTTAAAGATAAATTTTCAAATGCCATTTTGGTTGGTTTTGTTTGTATATGACCTTTGATTAATTGAATTGCATATATCATTTGTTATATAGCTGTGGACATAAAGTAGTCTGTATTTTATCCTGGTTTATTTTTATACTTATTGTTTTTTTTTCTTTCCAATATATAGTTTATTTTTAAATTTTGCATTTTTAATTGATGCATAATAGATGTACACAGTTTCAGGACACATGTGATAACTTTTTTTTTTTTTGAGACAGAGTCTCGCTTTGTTGTCCAGGCTAGAGTGAGTGCCATGGTGTCAGCCTAGCTCACAGCAACCTCAAACTCCTGGGCTCTAGCAATCCCGCTGCCTCAGCCTCCCGAGTAGCTGGGACTACAGGCATGCGCCACCATGCCTGGCTAATTTTTTTTATATATTAGTTGGCCAATTAATTTCTTTCTATTTATAGTAGAGACGGGGTCTCGCTCTTGCTCAGACTGGTTTCGAACTCCTGACATCGAGCAATCTGCCCGCCTCGGCCTCCCAGAGTGCTTGGATTACAGCCGTGAGCCACCGTGCCCGGTCCACATGTGATAACTTATAACTTAATACATTCATATAATTTGTAAAAATCAAATCAGTGTTCTTGGGATATCCTTAAATATCTGTCTTTTCTTTATGCTAGAACCATTCAGATTCTTCTCTTCTAGCTAGTTTGAAATATATAATAGGTTATGGTAAACTGTAGTCACCCTACTGATCTATCTAACCCTAAGTCTTATTTCACCTCTCAAACTATATTTGTACCCATTAATCAGCTTCTCCTCATTCCCTCCTCTCCTCTACCCTTTCCAGTCTCTGGCAACCATAAATCTACTCTCTATCTTCATGAGGTCCACTTTTTTTAGCTCCTACATATGAGTGAGAACATGCGATATTTATCTTTCTCTGCTTGGCTTATTTTGTTTAACATAATGACCTCCAGTTCCATCCATGTTGCTGCAGATGACAAGATTGCATTCTTTACTATGGCTGAATAATATTTTATTGTGTATCTATATTCCATTTTCTTTACCCATTCAGTCATTGTTGTGTAGTTAGGTTGATTCCATATTTTGGCTATTATTGATACGAATGGTGCTATTAACACAATAAACTTAGGAATGCAGATGTCTTTTCAATATACATTGATTTCCTTTCTTTTGGATATATATCCAGTAATGGAATTGCTAGATCATATAGTAGATATATTTACTTCTTTGAGAACCTCCATACTGTTCTCTGTAGTGGGTGTACTAATTGGCATTTCTACCAACAGTGTAATGAGCGTTTCTCTTTCTCCCCGTCATTGCCAGCATCTGTTATTGCCTGTCTTTTTGATAAAAGCCATTTTAACTGGGGTGAGATGATATCTCATTGTAGTTTTGATTTGCATTTCTCTAATAATTAGTGATGTTAAACATTTTTTCGTATATCTGTTGGCCATTTGTATGTCTTCTTTTGAGAAGTATCTATTCAGATCTTTTGCCCGTTTTTTAATTGGTTTACTTAGCTTTTTGCTGTAGAGTAGTTTGAGCTTCTTACATATTCTGGTATACTTATTGTTTATTTATACATTTAAAATAAATTTTGGTTATTATTCTACATTCAGAGATTGTGGTTCATCTAAATTCAAGATTTAACACCAGTTTTTGTCAGGTTGCTCTTAGCTTCAAGTAATACAATGCCGGATGACGGTAGCTTAAACATTACAAAATTAAGAACACATTTTTCATGTAAGATTTTCAGAGGTAAATAGTTCTAGGATTGGTATAGCATCTTCACATTGTCATCAAGGACCCAGGCTCTTTGCATCTTTCTACCTTGCTTTCTTTAGTATGTGGGTGATAAATCCTTTCCTATTTGTGTGGTTGCGGCAGGGTCTGTCACCATGTTTTCATCAGACTGAGTCTCCTAGCATGAAGAGAGAGTTGGGGCAAAAGGACTTATTCTTTGAGAAGCCTTTCCTTTTATTAGAACATAAAAATCTTTTCCAGAGGCTTCCAGTTAGCTTTTGTTTTAATATCTTGTGGGCTAGAACTGGATCACATTCCCACCCTAGCTAGGCCATCACCAATAAAGAGAAATAGGATTGACATAATTGGCTTAGGACAATCATGATTCATCACCTGAGATAGGCATACTGCCCTCTAATCAAAGAGAGATGTCCATTAGTAAGTTAGGGGTGGAAATTCCTATTGCATAATCAACAGTAGTGTCTGTCTTTAGACAACTTGACAACTGTACTTATATGAGATATAGACAAATTTTATTTAGTGGAAAGGAATATGGTTGTTGCATGGTGCTTTGGTGACTGTTTTCAACTGTTGTAAGAGTCAGTGAGTAGATTTACAGCAAGAAATCAAATAATGTTTTTCCTTCATTTTGAAGAGGATCCTGAAACTTCTCTTGGGCAAGAAAATAAATGCATGCCAGGCATGGTGGTGCCTAGCTACCTAGGCACCTAGGTACCTGTAGTCCTAGCTACTCGGAAGGTTGAGGCAGGAGGACTGCTGTAGCCCAGGAGTTCGAGATTGCTGTGAGATGTGATTGCACCCCTGCACTGCAGCCTCGGCAACAGAGTGAGGCCCCATGTCTTGAAAAAAAAAGAGAAAAGAAATACATGAATCAGTATAATTATGCTAATGGGAATTTTGTTTATTATTTTGTAGTCAGAATCTGGCGAAGTGAATAGAAGCACGGAACTGAAGAAACTTCAGATTTTTGGGGCTGGGCCCAAGGTTGTGGGCCTGGCAATAGGAGCAAAAGATAAAGAAGGTAAAAATCTTCCTGTGAACACATTTGGGAGAAAAGGAAAAAAAAAAAAGAAGGTAAAATCTGTTATTGGTCATGAAAAGAAATAAGGTGCAACAATATGGTTATAAAAAGATTTGAATGATACTTGAATTGTAGTCTGTGTTAGGAATTTTTTAAGGAATTGTAAAATTGTAACATGGTTCCTAGGTTCTGTGTTAGATATTTTAAATTTAAAGTGTGAAAAGCAATGTTATGTTGAATTTTTATGATTTTGGAAGAGAGAATTTTCCTTCTCCATAGCTACTATATGACACAGAAATTGATTGCAGTTTTTTTTTTTTTTTTTGAGACAGAGTCTCACTCTGTCACCCTGGCTAGAGTGTAGTGACGTCAGCCTAGCTCACAGCACCCTTAAACTCCTGGGCTCAAGCGATTCTTCTGCCTCAGCCTCCCGAGTAGCTGTGACTACAGGTGTGCACCACCATGCTCGGCTCATTTTTTTCTATGTATTTTTAGTTGGCCAATTAATTTCTTTCTATTTTTAGTGGAGACAGGGTCTCGCTCTTGCTCAGGCTGGTTTTGAACTCCTAATCTTGAGCAATCCTCCCCCCTCGGCCTCCCAGAGTGCTCGGATTACAGTCTATAATTTTGAGTTTTTAAAAATTGCACTTGATATATTGTGATACTTCATTTAAATTGTGTTTTTTTCAGAAAGCCTGGTACTCTCAGTTTTCTATGTTTGAAACTTTTTTGTGAGTAGAATTGCTAATGCAAAGATCAAGTTCCACTATTTTCCCTATGTAATATGTCAATTTTAACAAAGATTAAATTGGATATGTTTTGATTATATAAGAACTTAATGAAATGGTACAGTTATAAATCATGTTAATTATTACCATGCTCTGTGATATGGGTAGTTAAATCATATAGTTCAGATAATGGACTGAACTGGAGAGGATCAGATAATACTGTTCCATCTCTCTCAAAACATTCCATGTCATAGGATTTATTAAATACATGACAATGGTTATTATTACCCTTTAAAGAATTAGTATTTCACTTTTGTTGTTACTGTATTGGCTGGCAATGATCTTAAGAATTAGTCCATGACTAATTTGAGAGTCTCTGCAAGTAATACATACATGTAATACGTAGTAAGTACTGCATACAAGTATAGCATTACTGGTTAAGTCCCTCAAGCTTGATTGCTGAGATTAGAATCCCAAATCTGCCACTGACTGGCTGTGTGATTTTGAGCAAGTTATTAACTCCTTTATACCTCAGGTTCTTTATCTTTTTTTTTTTTTTTTTTTTTTGAGACAGAGTCTCACTTTATTGCCCAGGCTAGAGTGAGTGCCGGGGCGTCAGCCTAGCTCACAGCAACCTCAAACTCCTGGGCTCAAGCCATCCTGCTGCCTCAGCCTCCCAAGTAGCTGGGACTACAGGCATGTGCCACCATGCCCGGCTAATTTTTTCTATGTATATTAGTTGGCCAATTAATTTCTTTCTATTTATAGTAGAGATGGGGTCTCACTGTTGCTCAGGCTGGTCTCGAACTCCTGAGCTCAAAGGATCCGCCCACCTCGGCCTCCCAGAGAGCTAGGATTACAGGCTTGAGCCACCTCGCCCGGCCTCAGGTTCTTTATCTTTAACGAGAGATAATAGTGTATCTACCTCCTAGTGTTGTCAGATTTTAACTAATTTAAATAATCTTAAATAGTATCTGGTCCATAGTAGGCTTTCAACATTACTTTTTACTATTATTATGTAACTTTCTATTTCAAGATGAGGTCACCAGAAGACGAAAAGTTACCAACAGGTCAGACACATTTAACATGCAAATGAGACAGCGGAAAGGAACACTCTCTGTAAACTTCGTAAGTGTTTTGGGATGTGTCAAGAGGGAAAGGATTTATTTTTATTTTAGTTTTGTACTTTTTATCTTGGCGTATCTTGGTATGTGGTTTAGTTAGTTCATTTGGTTAGAAGACTTGATGATAAATCTATAAAGTTGCAGCTTGGGTGCATGTAGTATTAACCTTGCTTTGTCCCTTACATGTAGACTGTTTCCCCTAAGTCATACACCTTATGGGTAACTGGGAGAATTAATATGAATCTGTATAAATTGTTGAGTTGTATTACAGTGTTCAGTATTTATTCTCTACCAAGGAATTTTGTTTATTTATTTGTTTTAGGTGGTTTTGTTTTTCTGAGGCAGAGTCTCGCTCTGTTGCCTTGGGTAGAGTGCAGTGGCATCATCGTAGCTCATTGCAGCCTCAAAATTCTGGGCTCAAGTGATCCTTCTGCCTCAGCCCCTCAAGTAGCTGGGCCTACGGGTGCACGCCACTACACCTGGCTAATTTTTCTATTTTTTAGTAGAGACGGGGTCTCGCTTTCGCTCAGGCAAGTCTCAAACTCCTGAGCTCAAGCAATCCTCCTGCCTTGGCCTCTGCTGAGTGCTAGGATTACAGGCATGAGCCACCTTGCCTGGCCAGGAGTATATAGGAGGAACAACATGGTATTTTTATTTTTTAAACTATAAGTTGATTTTCAAATAGATGGCTAGTCTTTCTTTATTCTAACAACTTGATATGCTTTTATTAACTGTAAAAGCTCTGGAAGGAAATTTACAGAAAGCTGTTTAAATGCAATTATTTGACATAGATATTCAGGATTTAAGTTATGTTTACTTTATTGACATTTTGTTTTAATTAAGGAGTTTCGGGTAGAAATTTTATTATAGAAATAAACTTTTTATTTTTTTTAACAGGTTGATCTGTATGTTTGTATGTTTTGTGGTCGGGGAAACAATGAAGATAAATTGCTTTTGTGTGATGGATGTGATGACAGCTATCATACTTTTTGTCTAATTCCTCCACTACCTGATGTGCCCAAAGGAGACTGGAGGTGTCCTAAATGCGTTGCTGAGGTACAAGCCTAATATTTCTGGATCCTCTTTTAATTGAAAACAATAATGCATGCATAGACATACATGTAAACATGTTCCCAAAAGCTTTTTCCACTCAATTCTTCAGTGTTTAAAATTTCTAGGATTTAAAAATATGCTATGTTGAATAGAAATGTAATAATTGTATTGTTGTAGCTTGCCTTTCAAAGGTTCTTTTTCTGACTGTTGGTTAGAGAATTCTATTTATTGCTGCAGATGAATGAGACTTGTGCTCAGAATATTCATATAGGTGGTTTTTTCTTCTTTAATTTTTTTAAAGAAAGTACAACCAGACATGGAGCTGTAGAACTTGGGATTTATGTATCCAGGTTTCATGCTAGTAAATAAATTGATGATGTCTTTTAGCTTGTCCAAATTTGACATGATTGTACTACATTTTTTTTATTGAAAGATTATAATGATGTCATTTTCATGAAATGCCTTGTCTGTTTACTTATTTTAACAAAATGTTATGATAGAGTTGGCTGGGTGTATCTAGATCCATTCAGTGGTCTTTGGATTATTATTTATTTCCTGTTCACAAGGTTAAAAGGCAGTTCTTCTCTAAGTATGTATTTGTGTTAAGACAGTGGTCGTGGTGATTGATAGTGTGAACAAACCATTCTCTTAGGTAACCTAGCAATCCAGTAGATATCCCTTTATCTACCTTTCCTTTTCTCACTAACATTTATTTTCTCTATGGCCAAATCCACTGGTATGCTAAAAATGATAGGCATTGACTGGTCTGAGTGCAGTGGTGTTTAGTGTTTACGACTAATCTCAAGCAGTTAGAGATTCCTTTGTTCCTTCTCCACTCTTACTGCTTCACTTGACTAACCTTAAAAAAAAAAAAGACATCCCTGGGCTTGATTCCAGGTCAGTAGTCCTGTAGGTGCTTGTCATAGTGCCAGAGCTTAATGCCAACTCCAGAGTCTAAAACTGTCCCATTACCACCTTCCTATTGGAAAGCTGTGAAAATGCACTTGAGGTTCTAGAACATAATTTCCTGATACTGTATTGCAAGTAGCTAATACTTATTTTGTTCTCTAGGGTTGATTGGATTTGCTTTACCTAGGGAGATGATCGAAGAAGGTAGTACCGAAGAGCTTTAAAGCTTTCTTCAATTCAGTTTCAGTGAGTTAATCTTAGATATTTTATATCTTTCCAGGAATGTAACAAACCTCGAGAAGCCTTTGGCTTTGAACAAGCTGTACGAGAGTATACACTTCAGAGCTTTGGAGAGATGGCAGATAATTTTAAGTCTGATTATTTCAATATGCCAGTCCATGTGAGTAGTTATCTTTTTAGATCAATTTGGAGAGGTACAAAGATTTATCTGAGCCCAAAGCTTTTGATTTCCTTTTTTACTTTTATTGTTTTGTGGAAAACAGCATGAAAAAGATGATAGAACACTAAATCTTAAAATTAGGGGCCTGACATCTATTTCTTTTTGTTTTACTCTTCATTGTGGCAGTTTGCACTCTTCTGTTGTAAAATCTGTTTTGATGCTTGAATTATTTTTTTAGTCCTCTGTGAGTAATCCTTTACAGAAAAGCATGCAGTATTTGGCAGGTGCTGCTTTTGTTTAGTTGTTTGTAATAATAGGGTTTTCTTTTTTCCGAATGGGATCTTGAGCTTTTTTAGTCTCTATCAAAAAAATTTGCCAAAATTGGCCAAAAATTCAGCCTTGATATTTACATTTCCTTGTTAATCCTTGATATGCTCATTCACATTTGTTTTTCCTAGTTGGGAAGCAGTTTTTTTCAGAAAAAGGCAGTATAAGTTCATTATGTTTTTCTGAACATCCAGGTTGTCTTTAGCTTTTCTCCAGCCCAGTGGAAAAAGCTAGGACGCCAGTCTTTTCTGCCTCAGGAAATGAGAAGATTTAAAAAATTTCATCATGGGTTTGTGTTTAGTTGACCTGTGTTTTATGTTATAGTGTGTTATGTTTGTAGTGGATTAATAATCTATTATTTTTGTTTTCCCTGTGTAGATGGTTCCCACAGAACTGGTAGAAAAGGAATTCTGGCGGCTGGTGAGCAGCATTGAAGAAGATGTTATTGTGGAGTATGGAGCGGACATCTCCTCAAAAGACTTTGGAAGTGGATTTCCTGTTAAGGACGGTCAGAGAAAGATGCTGCCAGAAGAAGAGGTGCAGATAGTATTAGCCAAACTTTTACTTACCCCAAGCTGACTTAGCCTTTGCATAGAAAATGACCTTTCTCTATCTTAAGGGACCACATTAACTTAAAATATTAAATATGTAGGATTTGGACAATACAAATTATCTTCTGTTTTAAAAACAATTCAGAAATACTCTTAAAAATTATTTAACTCTGGCCGGGCGTGGTGGCTCACGCCTGTAATCCTAGCACTCTGGGAGGCTGAGGCAGGAGGATTGCTCAAGGTCAGGAGTTCGAAACCAGCCTGAGCAAGAGTGAGACCCCATCTCTACTAAAAATAAAAAGAAACTGGCCAACTAAAAATATGTAGAAAAAATTAGCCAGGCATGGCGGTGCGTGCCTGTAGTCCCAGCTACTTGTGAGGCTGAGGCAGTAGGATCACTTGAGCCCAAGGGTTTGAGATTGCTGTGAGCTAGGTTGATGCCACGGTACTCTAGCCCAGGCAACAGAGTGAGACTCTGACTCCAAAAAAAATAAAATTATTTAACTCTGTATTTTGAAGGAAATTGAATTAATTTTAAACTTTAACTTCATTTTAAAACTTTGGCTAATTCTTTCTATTTTAAAATCTAGAAAGGGATTTGGGTTTTTTAAAAGATTACCTTTTATTGATGGGTCCAGAAATAAGTTTCCTTGAGTACCTAGCCAGGTAGGTTTTCAAGTATACTGTAACATATACATGAAGTCCTGTCACATAGGCACGTAGGAGATGACCTCTATGTGTAAAGCTGAATTGAGATGATCATTTCTTTTCTGGTTACTTTGGTTCTTGATGCTTTTTATTTCTCTTGACACTTTTTCTTTCCCTCTATAATTGGCAACAATTTAAGAGTTGTATCTCTTATTAAAAGAGTTACACATGGAAAAAAAAGGTATGTAGTATAGAAGAATATTGATTAAAAGTATAGCTATTCTAGCTCTCTTTAGAGTTGTCATTTACATGGTATATCTTCTTCCATTCTTTTCTTTTGAAGCTGTTTGTGTGTTAGAACCTAAAGTGTGTCTTTTGTAGATAGCATATAATTGGATCTTGTCTTTTTAGCTAGTCTGACGGTTGCTTTTTGGTTGGAGTGTTCAGTTCATTTACATTTAATGTAATTATTGGTATAATTGATTTATGTTTGCCATTTTGCTGTTTTCTATGTCTCATGTCTTTTCCCCCCTTCATTTGTCTTTTTATGGCTTTCTTTTAGTGTTAAAAATTTTTAGTTAAAACTTTAATTCCTCTTTTTTGGCTGTATTTTTTGAGATAGTTAGTGTTTGTTTTATTTTTCTTCTGGCCTTATTGATTTTTTTTTCTCTTGTGATGGTAGGATTAGGAAAGGTTCACAGGTTAGGGTAATATTGATTAAAGAATAGACTTAAGGTTTTACCAAGGGAGAGAGAGAATGTTACAGTGGGATGGAGAACATAGATTATATTGGGATGGTTTTTACAGGAACAGTTAAGTGTTGGAATGTATACAAACATGTTCAGTATCAATGAACTTTAAACCTGGTTCGTGTAGGTATCTATGAAGAAATGCATCAACCCGAGTTTCTTCACATCCTCCCATTGGCAGAAGGAAGGCAATGATCTCATTATCAAAGAGAGACTTCATTTTAGAGCTCTTTCATTTTTCTGAATTTTGTTTCTGTTCTGAATTTTTAAATTGTTCTCGAGCAGATATTTATATTTTCTAACCTTTTATTTATTCATTTTTCTAATCTTCTGTTAGAGATGAGGTCACCAGAGGTTTAAAATATTATTTAGTGACTCTACATAAGTAATATTATGAATGTAAATATTAATCCTGCTCTGTATTTGAATTTTGTGTAGATTCTAAAAAAAATATTTTTTTTTTCTGCTTTTACCCCATTCACCTTTATGTAACAATGTGAAGAAATGCAAGATATGACTGTATCTGTTAGACATGAAGATAGGAGTGGCTTTTTTTGTCCTTGACAGTAATTATTGGATGGAGGGTCTATTCAAGTTTTATTCCTGACCATCTATTTGGTTTTCTGTTGTCAAGTAACACATTACTTCTAACCTTAGGGGCTTAAATAATAAACATTCATTATTTCATAGTTTCTGTGGGTCAGGAGTTTGTGAGTGGTTTAATGATAGTTCTAGCTAAAATTCTCTCGTGAGGTTGCTGTCAAGATACTGTTTGAAAGTTGGGTGTGGTAGTTTGTGCCTGTAATTAATCCCAGCTATTTGGGAGGCTGAGGTGGGAGGATTGTTTGAGGCCAAGAGTTTAAGACTAGCCTGAGCAATATAGCGAGACTCTGTTTCTAAAGAACTATGAAAAAAAATAGCCAGTTGTGGTGGCTCATGCCTGTTTGTCCTAGCTACTTGAGAGGCTAAGGAGGGAGGATTGCTTGAGCCAGAGGATGTCAAAGCTACAGTGAGCTATGATCATGCCCCACTGCACTCTATCTTGAGTGATAGAGCATGACACTACCTCTTTAGAAAAAAGAAAAATAATGTTTGGGCTGCAGTCCCCAAGGCCTTCAAGGCTTAACTGGGGCTAGCGGATCTGCTTTCAAAATGGCTCATTCATATGGATGTTGGTTGGAGGGCTCAGATTCTAGCCATGTGGGCCTCTTCATTGGTCTGCTTGAGACCCAGATAGAGTCACAATATCTTATATAATCTAACTTCAGAAATCAGATTTCTTTCTTTTTTTTTTTTTTTAATTGGGCCTTCTGGTAAGGACCTGCTAGACAAATTCTAAAAGAGCTGTTACACTTTTTTTTTTTTTTTTTTTTTACTTAGCTTTGCCTAAGCAAGACTTCAAAAAATTTGGTTACCAACTCATAACTGTCTCTCTCCACGTAAATCTTTAGTAAAAGGCGAAAGATTTATTCGTTTTGAAGGAAACCAGAGTATGAAAAAATCAGATTTCTTAATATCTGCAGTGTATTACTGGTTACATAGGTCAGCCCTGTTCAGTATGGGAGGGAACTAGACAAGGTCCTGAATTTCAGAAGATGAAGATCAGGTGATGGGTGGGGTAGAGGTACATCAGAGGCTGCCTATCTTTATTATTTTTCCTATAACAGAGAGAGGGTCAAAAAGCTGGCCTACTGTGGCTTTTATTCTTCTTCCAACTGTGATTCTTTGAGTTAAGTAATTAGTTTTGGATTAATTGGTTAGAAATATTTTGCTAAATGTCCTAAGGTAAAAACTTTTCTCTTTGTAATTTTAAATAGACTGTAACATTGATTTCTGAGCTTTAACAGTGTCAACTGTAATATTAAGAGATGGATGATAAAGCCTTTTATTCTAGACTGGGTCACAGATTTGCTATTTATTTTCTAAGCAGTAATGTTTTACTTAGGATTCTGTTTTTGTCGTAAGATGGTATTGGAGAACCTATTTATTACAAAAGGATTTTGGGTACTAATTAGACAATGAACCTAAAACCTTCAGACTTCTTATATTTTATGTAAATTTGTTACTCTGTTCTAAAAAATCACTGTATTAAAATAGCAGATAACTACCAGCTTTTCACCAGGAATTGTACATTTGTGTTGAGTATGAGTTAGTTCTGTAGTATGAGTTAGCCTCTTGATATCTGATAGCATGCCTCTCTGGTATCACAGTTAAATGGAAACGTACTTCCAAAGTTGTGTCTTGTGAATATAGTGTGCTGTACATACAGGGTTTCTGGGGAATGAAGATAGATATAGAAGTTGAGACATTTTTTTTTCTCATCCTCCTCATTCCATCTTAAGCATTGAGTAAATCCTGTTAGTTCATTTTTCATTTCATTTTCTGTAAGATTGGCTCTTTTCCGTTCCCACTACTACCATACTTGTCTAGGTCCTTATCATGCGTTGGGATGATCATTGTGATCTTACACAATGACTCTTTGTATTGGGAGTCCCCAAGGTTCAAGACCATCCCCAGGTTCAGCGATTTGCTAGGAGGTCTCATGGCTATGATTTATTACAGTGAAAGGATATAGCAGGATCAGCACAGGGAAAAATTGCATGGGCAAAGTCCATAGGAAACCAGGCACAGGCTTCTAAGAGTCTTCTCCCAGGGAGGGTCTCACAGGATGTACTTAATTACTCCAGTATCAGATTATGGTCGCATGTGTGAAGTGTCGCCTGCCAGGGAAGCTCAGTGCCCAAGGTTTTTATTGGCAGCTGGTGACAGGAGCACCCTTTGTCATACATGTACCAAAATTAAGACTTGCATAAGGAAAGCAGGTGTTTAGCATAAACCATATTGTACAGTCTGGGCACTATGAGGCACTTCTTACCCTTTAGGAAAAGTTTCAAATCGTTTTTTGCGTACTGCTTCTCTCTGCAGTCTCTCTCATATATTGCTGTCACTTAACATTTATGGAATGATGGGTTAGTGGGAGTTTATTATGCATTTCTGTCTACTTTTGTTTATGTTTGAAATTTTCTATAATCAGAAGTTTAAAAATATTTAAAGATTCTGTTCATCATACTGTTTAATTTTTCAGAGTTTTTTATTTCCTTTTTGACTATAGGGTAAAATCTAAGCTTCTTAGTCTAAAACTTAAGATTATAGATCCAAACTTCTTGTCTAGTCTTATTTCCCATATTTCTGAGTATGACTCTTCCACTCTTCCAGACTAGTATATTGTCTCTCTGTAATTTGCCTTTTACATTCCTGTAGCTCTCCCTCCTAGAATGTGTATTCAAATCTTACCTATTCCTAAAGCTCAACACAGGTTTTTCCTTTTCCATGAAGTTTCCTAATAATTCAGACCCATGATGATTACTGTTTTAAATTTATTCTTTTTTTTTTTATTTGGAGTTTAATATATATTGCCTTGTGTTGTAACTTGCTTTGTGTGTAAACCTTGTCTCTTCAACTAGATCCATTATATTTTCAGCCAACCAGCTAACCAGCCAGCCAGCAATCGTATTGAGTGATACCTGTTTTTTGTTTTTATAATTTTATTTCATGTATCTGACATTCAGCAGTTAGTTCTCATCCACATTGACTGTACATTTTTGAAAGTGGTAACAGGTACATATGTAACCCAAGTATAGAGCTCGTTTGGTGAATCTTCATCCTCATTACGTTTTCTGGACAAGTGCACACAGATATGGTATGGGACATTCCTTATTCCTTTGGCACAGATGGCTTTGTTGAGCCTGGTGTCATTGCGCACTTCCGGAGTTCCCATTTCCTTCATGGCAAATTTCCGGATCTCTTTGAGTACCTGAGGGGCATGCTTCTTGAAGCCCACACCATGGATGCACTTGTGAATGTTGATGGTGTATTCTCGGCTCACCACCTCATTGATGGCAGAACAGCCCTTCTTCTTTTCGCCACCCTTCTCTGGGGGAGCCATTCTGCCAGGCCCAAGTTGGAAAGGAGGAGCGTGAGGGGTTGTGGGAGAAGGAAAGCAGCTGAGTAATATCTGTTTATTTATTTATTTTAATTTTTTTTTTAATTTCAGTATATTACGTAGGTACAAATGTTTAGGTTACGTATATTGCCCTTGCCCCACCCAAGTCAGAGCTTTAAGCGTGTCCATCCCTCAGATGGTGCGCACTGCACCCATTACATGTGTGTATACCCATTCCCTCCTTCCCCCTCCCATCTGCTCGGCACCCGATGAATGTTAATACTATATATACACTTAAGTATTGATCAGTTAATACCAATTTGGTGCTTGTTTTTCCATTCTTGGGATGTTTCACTAAGTAGAATGGGCTCCAGTTCTATCCAGGATAATACAAGAGGTGCTAGATCACCATTGTTTTTTGTGACTGAGTAGAACTCCATAGTGTACATATACCACATGTTATTAATCCACTCATGTATTGATGGGGACTTGGGATATTTCCACATCTTCGCAACTGTGAATTGTGCTGCTATAAACATTCAAATGCAGATGTCTTTTTTATAGAATGTCTTTTTTTCCTTTGGGTAGATGCCCAGTAGAGGGATTGCTGGATCAAATGGTAGTTGTACTTGTATCTCTCTCTCTTTTTTTGAGACAGAGTCTCACTTTGTTGCCCAGGCTAGAGTGAGTGCCGTGACATCAGCCGAGCTCACAGCAACCTCAATATCCTGGGCTCAAGCAATCCTCCCGGGTAGCTGGGACTACAGGCATGCGCCACCATGCCCGGCTCATTTTATATGTATATATGTGTGTGTGTGTGTGTGTGTGTGTGTGTATATATATTTTTTTTTAGAGTTGGTCAATTTCTTTCTATTTTTAGTAGAGACAGGGGGTCTCGCTCAGGCTGGTTTCGAACTCCTGACCTCGGGCAATCCACCCGTGTCAGCCTCCCAGAGTGCTAGGATTACAGGCGTGATACTTGTATCTCTTTAAGGTATTTCCATATTGCTTTCCACAGGGGTTGAACTAGTTTGCAGTCCCACCAGCAATGTAGGAGTGTTCTATCTCTCCGCATCCACGCCAACATTTGTTTTGGGACTTTCTGGTAAAGGCCATTCTCACTGAGGATAAGTGATTACTCATTGTAGTTTTGATTTGCATTTCCCTGATGATTAGAGTTGTTGAGTTTTTCTTATTTTTTTTTTTTTTTTAGTAATTTTTTTTTGAGACAGAGTTTCACTCTGTTGCCCTGGCTAGAGTGCCATGGCGTCAGCCTATGAGCAGTTTTTCATATGTTTGTTAGCCATTAGTATATCTTCTTTTGAAAGGTTTCTGTTCATGTCCTTTGCCCACTTTTTGATAGGGTTGTTTGATTTTTTTCTTGCTGATTTTCCTGAAGTTCTATATAGATTCTAGTTATTAGCCCTTTATCAGATGTGTAACATGTGAATATTTTCTCCCATTCTGTAGGTTGTCTGTTTGCTCTCATGGTAGTTTTCTTGGCTATGTAAAAGCTTTTTAATTTGATCAGGTCCCATTTATTTATTTTTGTTGTTGCTGTGATTGCTTTTGGTGTCTTCTTCATAAATTCTTTGCCTAGGCCAATGTCTAGAAGAATTTTTCTAACATTTTCTTCTAGAATTCTTACAGTTTCGTGCCTTAAGTTTAAGTCTATTAAACACTGTGAGTTGATTTTTGTGAGAGGTGAAAGGTGCAGATCCTGTTTCAGTCTTCTATATGTGGCTATCCAGTTTTCCCACCACCATTTATTGAATAAGGATTCTTTTCCCCAGTGTATGTATTTGTCTGCTTTGTCAAAGATTAGATAGCTATATGAGGATGGTTTTATATCTGGGTTCTCAGTTCTGTTCCATTGGTCTATTCTCTGTTCTTGTGCTAGTAGCATGGTGTTTTAGTTACTATAGCCTTGTAGTATAGTTGAAGTCTGGTAAATTGATGCCTCCCAATTTGTTCTTTTTGCTTAAGATTGCTTTTGCTATTTGGGGTCTTCTCTGGTTCCATATGAAGTATAGAATTATTTTTTCGGTATCTGTGAAAAATGATGATGGTATTTTAATAGGGATTGCATTGAATCTGTAGATCACTTTGGGTAGTATAGACATACTATCTATTTAAATCCTTTTATTTTCTTCTTTTAGCCTATGAATGTAGGAATAGTATCTCTGTTATTTCTTATTGGAATTCCTAGTTAACCCTGTGCTAAGACATTTCTTAGTCTATTCTTCATGAGTCTTAATTATACTTTTATATTTTCTCTTTTGGTGGTACATTGTGGATAATTTCTTCAAATCTCTCTTCTAGTTCACAGATTCTCTCTTCAGTTTTGTAACTGGCAGTTTAACCCTCTTACTTTGAGGGTTTTTTAAAAAAACCTTTTATTATAGAAAATTCTAAACATTTAAAAGTAACACAGTAATGAACCTCCCCCTGCCTTAGTACCTGGCATCCAGGTTCAGTTACTAACTTTCTAGTAGAAGATAGTTGGATTCTCATTTCTGCTTTTGCATTCAGTCTGTTGTGATATCACATAGTGTGTTTCTTCTGGAAAATTCACTACACTCTTGCAAGAATATTAGTGCAAAAGGCAAATAACATCTTAGAATTATGAAAATAGTTTCACATCATGGATCCTCTGGACCCCACTCTGAGAACTGCTCTCGAAAAAGATGATAAGCACTTTATTTATTTATTTTTTTTTTTTTGAGACAGAGTTTCACTTTATTGCCCAGGCTAGAGTGAGTGCCGTGGCATCAGCCTAGCTCACAGCAACCTCAAACTCCTGGGCTCAAGCAATCCTGCTGCCTCAGCCTCCCAAGTAGCTGGGACTACAGGCATGTGCCACCATGCCCGGCTAATTTTTTCTATATATATTTTAGTTGGCCAATTAATTTCTTTGTGTTTATAGTAGAGATGGGGTCTCGCTCTTGCTCAGGCTGGTCTCGAACTCCTGAGCTCAAATGATCCGCCCACCTCGGCCTCCCAAAGAGCTAGGATTACAGGCTTGAGCCACCGCGCCCGGCCAATGATGATAAGCACTTTAAATCACTATCTTATATGGCTTCAGAGATGGTGTTTGAAACTTAGTTTCCAGTGTCTATATCTAGTTAGAAACCTCCTTTTTCATTCTGGTTTTGCCTCCTTTCTGTTTCTGGAAACTGGAAATTCCTTTTTCTTTTGAGTTGAGCTATGAAATTTTTTTGTTATTATAATTTATGCAGTATTTCTAGATATGTTTGTAGGTAGGAGTGGTGGTAGTGACTTTCTGTTCATCAGTCTGCATTGTTGTCACAAATTCAGGATTATGTGTCTTATGTTTTGTTTTCACAGTGTCTAGCAGCATGCTATAAATAAAGTAATAAACATTTTGGAAAATTATGCTACTGAGGATGGAGTAGAAATAAAATAGTTATCTGTTAACCATTTTAATGGGTCTCACTGTTTTACTGATAGGCTGGGAAGTAATAAGCAGCTTTGTTCATGTGCTCTAGAGTAAACCAGAGGTATCTGAAATAAAGGGAAATCTAAATAGACACTACACAGGAGATAGGATTAAATATTTAGTTATATGAGTTACATGTATTGGAGAACAAAGAACATAGATTATATGGACTAGTTTATTGTAAATTTTATAAAATTTTTACCTTTCTTAGAAGATTCACCTGACATTTCTGTTGAGCACTTGTCATTTCTGATCTTTCATTTATAGTTTTTTTTTTTCTTTTATAGGAGTATGCACTTTCTGGTTGGAATTTGAATAACATGCCTGTCCTGGAGCAGTCCGTCCTTGCACATATTAATGTGGACATCTCTGGTATGAAGGTACCATGGCTCTATGTGGGAATGTGCTTCTCTTCTTTTTGTTGGCACATTGAAGATCACTGGAGTTATTCCATCAACTACTTGCACTGGTATGTGCAGTCTTCAATACAGCAAACATATTTAGTGACTTTTTAAAAGATGTAATAATATTAGGTGATATATTAGGGAGAACTTTCTGAAAGCATTTCCTACTCAAAAGTAGGACAATATATTGGGAAGAGAAGAGGGGAGGCTTTTTAGGACACCTTCTCTTATAAAACAGGTACAAGTAACAGAGCCTATAGTTTTAGATCAAATGATGCTTGCTTAGTATACATGAAAATTATTTTGGTACAGTCATCTGCCCTTATCCACAGAGAATAAATTCCAGGATCCCCAGTGGATACCTAAAACTGCAGATAATACTGAACCATGACTGGGCATGGTGGCTCATGCTTGTTATCCTAGCATTCTTGGAGGCTGAGGAGGGAGGATCGCTTGAGGTCAGGAGTTCAAGACTAGCCTGAGCAAAGGCGAGACCCTGTCTCTACTAAAAATAGGAAAAATTAGCTGGGCATGGTGGTACATGCCTGTAATGGCAACTACTCGTGAGGTTGAGGCAGGAGGATCCCTTGAGCCCAAGAGTTTGAGGTTACTGTGAGCTAGGCTGATGCCATGGTACTCTAGCCTGGAAAACAGAGTGAGACCCTGTCTCAAAAAAAAAAAAACTAACTCCCTCCCTCCCTCCCTCTCCCTCTATATATACACACACATATACACATACATACATACATATACACATCTACACATATAAAATAATTTTTCCTGTACATATATACCTATGACAAAGTTTAATTTATGAATTAGGCACAGTAAAAGATTAACAGTAATTAATAATAAAATAGAATAGTTATCACAATATACTATAATAAAAGTTATTTGAATGCATTCTCTCAGAATATCTTCCTGTACTGTACTCACCTGTTTTTAGACTATGGTTGACTGTGGGTAACTGAAATTGTCAATAGTGAAACATCGGATAAGGGGAGAACTACTGAATATCTTTTGATATGAAAGAATGTTTAAAGTTTATATAATTCAGATCTGGCTAACTTTCAGTATTTGAAATTTTCAAATGATTTTAACTTTTTAATAACATTTTCTGTAAAAATGCCTAAAAGTTACATGTGTAGTCATTAAATTATTTTGCTCAGTTTTTTTGTATCTCATCCACAGCTTTTATTTAACTAGTTCCTTACCCAGTATTGTGATCTCTTAACTAGATAAGATTTTTCTCTGCAGTTAGAAGATACTACTCAGATCACAGTACGCAGTAGAAAACTCCAGTGGTTTTCTTGCTCTGCTTCATTGCTGTGCTGTGTGATGTGGTAGCTGCTGGTCACCTGTGGCTATTTAAATTCAAAGTAGTTAAGAGTAAGTAAAATTAAATGTTTACTTCCTCAGTTGCACTAGATATATTTCAAGTGCTCTTAGTCATATGTGATTAGGAGTCACTGTATTGGCCAGCACAGATACAGAACTTTTTTTTTTTTTTTTTTTTTTTTTTTTTTTTTTTGAGACGGAGTCTCGTGCTAGGGTGCCATGGTGTCAGCCTAGCTCACAGCACCCTCAAACTCCTGGGCTCAAGGGATCCTCCGGCCTCAGCCTCCTGAGTAGCTGGGACTACAGGTGCACACCACCATGCCCAGCTAATTTTTTCTATTTTTAGTTGCCCAGCTAATTTTTTTTTTCTATTTTAAGTAGAGATGGGCGTCTCGCTTTTTGCTCAAGCTGGTCTCGAACTTCTGAGCTCAAGCAGTCGTCCTGCCTTGGCCTCCCAGAGTGCTAGGATTATAGGCATGAGCCACCACACCCGGCCGATACAGAACATCTTTCTTTCTTTCCCTCCCTTCCTTCCTCCCTTCCTCCCTTCCTCCCTTCCTCCCTTCCTCCCTTCCTCCCTTCCTCCCTTCCTCCCTTCCTCCCTTCCTCCCTTCCTCCCTTCCTCCCTTCCTCCCTTCCTCCCTTCCTTCCTTCCTTCCTTCCTTCCTTCCTTCCTTCCTTCCTTCCTTCCTTCCTTCCTTCCTTCCTCCCTCCCTCCCTTCCCTCCCTTCCCTCCCTTCCTTTCCTTTCTTTCCTTTCTTTCCTTTCTTTCCTATTTTTTTGAGACAGTCTCACTTTGTTGTCCAGGCTAGAGTCAGTGCCGTGGCGTCAGCCTAGCTCACAGCAACCTCAAACTCCTGGGCTCAAGCAATCCTGCTGCCTCAGCCTCCCGAGCAGCTGGGACTACAGGCATGCACCACCATGCCCGGCTATTTTTTTCTATATATATTAGTTGGCTAATTAATTTCTTTCTATTTTTAGTAGAGATGGGGTCTCGCTCTTGCTCAGGCTGGTTTAGAACTCCTGACCTCGAGCAGTCCACCGTGTCGGCCTCCCAGAGTGCTAGGATTACAGGCGTGAGCCACCACACCCGGCTCAGAACATTTTTAATCATTGCAGTTAAGTTCTATTGGGGACAGAATTGCTCTATAGTCTTGTGAATTGCATGAGGATTAAGAAATATAACTGCTTATAAGTAGCTTGACTAATTAAATCCATTTCCTTGGAGTACAACTTAGTTTTCTAAATGAATTCCAGTTTTCTAAAGACTAGTAGGTTAATGATGCCAAGTTTTTGATCCTTAAGGTTTATAGATAGAACTATATTTGAAGTTTTTTTTTTTTTGAGACAGAGTCTCACTTTGTTGCCCAGGCTAGAGTGAGTGCCGTGGCATCAGCCTAGCCCACAGCAACCTCAAACTCCAGGGCTCAAGCAATCCTACTGCCTCAGCCTCCTGAGTAGCTGGGACTACAGGCATGCGCCACCATGCCTGGCTAATTTTTTTTCTATATATATATATTAGTTGGCCAATTAATTTCTTTCTATTTATAGTAGAGATGGGGTCTCGCTCTTGCTCAGGCTGGTTTCAAACTCCTGACCTCAAGCCTCAGCCTCCCAGTATTTGAAGTTTTAATAATTTCTAGCCTTGGCATATTTCCTTGGATAGTAAAATTGAACTCAATGAAGTTATTTAGAGGTATTCTAGAGAGCATCCACTGACTTCGATCATTGTGGGGATAATTGGAGTATCCGTTGTGCCTGTTAATCAAAGTAGTGTGTTAGTATCCTTTGGAACAGTGCTTACTTTTCATAAAATGTCTTTCCTATTTCAAGATACTATTACCAATCCACCTTAAAGAGTTCCTGTGTTCTGAGTTGCTTTTCTAATAGTAGTGATAAGTATGTATCTATCCATTCATATATTCTTGCCTTACCTCCTATTGTGAACAATATCACAGGTTTATGAAATGTTTGCCAGGATTCAGGACATACAATCTGTGCCCATAGGATAAGACAAAGTTAATTGTAATTTAGTGCGTTTGAATCAGAGACCCAGGCCTCATTGGTACTATGTGTTACCTAGTTAAACAATTATTTCTTTTGCTAGGGGGGAGCCAAAAACATGGTATGGTGTGCCATCTCATGCTGCAGAACAACTAGAGGAGGTGATGAGGGAGCTGGCCCCTGAATTATTTGAATCCCAGCCTGATCTTCTACATCAGTTAGTCACCATCATGAACCCGAATGTGCTAATGGAGCATGGTGTGCCTGTGAGTCTTTTTGTGTCTCCCTCCAGTAATTTTAATTTAAAGTGATTTTAGCTTTTGATTAGATAGAATGATAACAAATGCTTTGTAACTGGAAGTGAAAGGTCTTGTTATCTAGCCAAATTACAATTTGTACACTGAAGGGAACAACTTTTAAACTTCTATCTGATTAGTAGTGTTTTAAGGTATGAATCATACTGTATTCATAGCTACCTCTTCAGATAACCTGTTTTCAGTAAACATTATATCCTGGTTTAAACAAAAATCTCATATTTTTTTATATTTATTTTTATTTAATTTTTAAAACAATTAAAATTAAAATAATTTTGTCTTTTTATTCTTTATATTTTTCTGCATCTTTATTCCTTTTTTTTTTTTTTTTAGCTTCCATTTGCTCCATTATCAGATTCTTTATTATCCCTATTTAACCAAAGTATAGGTATTTTTTTTTTCTTTTTTTGAGACAGAGTCTCACCTTGTTGCCCCGGCTAGAGTGCTGTGGCGTCAGCCTAGCTCACAGCAACCTCAAACTCCTGGGCTCAAGTGATCCTTCTGCCTCACCTCCCGAGTAGCTGTGACTGCAGGCATGTACCATCATGCCCGGCTAATTTTTTCTATATATTTTTAGTTGGCCAATTAATTTCTTTCTATTTTTAGAATAGATGGGGTCTTGCTCTTGCTCAGTCTGGTTTCAAACTCCTGACCTTGAGCAATCTACCTGCCTCGGCCTCCCAGAGTGCTAGGATTACAGGCGTGAGCCACTGCGCCTGGCCCAGAGTATGGGTATTTTAAGTGGTAACTGATGCTTGTCTCTTATTTTTTCATGTAAAGATTTCACAGCTTTTAATACATGAGATAATGAAGTAAAAATATACCACAAATACCTTTTCTACTTCTCAATTTAGTTTTTAAAATGATTCTCAAATTTAAGCTACTACATTTGATAAAGTATAAAGTTAATGTTTGCCACATGTAATCAAATATTTATCATAACCTTAATGGAAAAGTAGATTAGCATTTGTGGTGTTACTTTGTCTTTAAAGAATGAATTTATACTGAAGTCTGGGACTTTTGAATACAAACAAAGTATCATCATAAAACGAAGTGATTCAGGAAAACTGATTTTGGGGACATCTCTTATGATGTGTGAGCTAATAAGTTTAGTTGGTTTCCAAAAAATTACCCTAAGGTAGTAGGAAGTTCTATTCTTTACCACTGTTTACAACCCAGGAATAAAAAAAATTCTCTTAACTGAAAAATGTTATCAAGTTAGTAAACTAATAGAGTAATATTTTCTCTTTGAGAATTTCTTTTGGCTAGTAATTCTTGTCATGAATTATAATTTATTATCAGTGACTATTTTAAAAAGGTAGGATTCTATTCTAGCTGCTTCTTAAACCCTGGTATTATCTTCTGATATGTGTAAGTTAATATTTTATTGTTTATTAAGTTTAGAAAATGTTTCTGAAACTATCTGATAAAATCTGTCTCCCCGTTTTTATTGTTTTTGTTTTTTTTTTTTTTTTTGTATCCCTGTTCCCAATTTGCATTTAGGTGTACAGGACCAATCAGTGTGCTGGAGAGTTTGTTGTGACGTTTCCTCGTGCCTATCATTCTGGATTTAACCAGGGCTACAACTTTGCTGAAGCTGTCAACTTCTGTACTGCTGACTGGGTCTGTTCTATAGCGAGTAGCTGTAGTATGTCTACCAACACTACTATAAAAATGCAGCTTACTTGCCATAATTACTTAGCTGGGCTGAGGGTAGGGTTTATGAATATTTCAGTGGATACTGTAGTGGCTGTTGTAGTCTAGAAAGTTAAGTGGAGTTTCCATTGCATTTTTTATTTGGAAGATTTTATAGTTCTTCTCATCCCATCCATTTATTATTTTCTTACTCTTTTTGAACTTTAAATGTCAGTTGATACTTTCTGAATCCTTTTCTGAGGGAATAATGGTTCCTCTACTTTTTGCTTTCTCTGAGCATTTTTGGATCTTATAAAGATGATTGGGTTTATAGAGACAATTTCAAATATTCTGCCACATCTTCAAATATCTAGCTCTGCGATTTTTTTAAAAAAATTATTATTTTTCTTCTATAAACAATTAGGTGACTTTATTCTTCCTGCTGCTTTATGTTTTCTATATTCCTTTTTAAAATTTTTAAAGAGTGTAATATTGATTTTATCTCTGCGCTATATTTTTCTTTAAGTGATAATGCTGAGTGATTGCTATTTTGCTTCTGTGTAAGGTAGATGTCAAAAAGTAATTAGTTATGATTATGTTGGTTGGGAAAAGACTATACAGTATATTTATAATACACACTGACTATTTTTCTTTTGGTGATGCTGTTTTTGTTACCTTTCAACATTTGGGGGGGAAATCCTTTAGTAATATTGGATCTTAAGTTTTACTGTGGGAATCTTAATTTATTAAATTCAGTGGTTAAACATATAAAGATTTTTGTTTCCTTGAATAGTAAATAAAATGATAGAATGAATAGTCTTACTTGATCCAGTAATTTTAAACTTCTTCCTTCTTTGGAAGCAATGTACTTTAGTAAGAAGATTGAGCTTAGGGTTTTGTCTTGGGTTTAAACTCTGTTTTTAAAATTTCAAGTAACATTTATTGAGTTTATGATTTTCATGGTAATTGGCTAGGTATAGGATAGGAAACAGGATGACTCAGGTACGTATTACAGATGGTTTCTACCTTTAGTGTGCTTACTGTTATTGATGTATGACCATTACAGCATTTTAAATTTCACTAGGCCTAAGTTTTTTACCTGGTATGTAAAGATGCTAATAAATACACTTAACCATGAACAAGTTAGATGATATGTGTGTAAGCCCTTGTCATTCTTTAGAAGAAGAATGTTATATAAATTCAAAGTTATAGCTGCTTTATCTCTAGAATAAAGTAATGGGACTAATTTTTATAAGCCATAGTAGATAATCAGTTTTATGTGACTTCCTTACATATTGTAATAATGCAAATCTCACAGTTTGATTTTTCTTCTACGTTCTTTCTATTGAGGCTATGTGAGAAATGTTTAAAGAATACATATTTAAGAATTAATATATGAAAGAGTGTTTGTTAATAGATAGTTATAATTCTAATAAATTCAATATATATGTTTCTGTGGGGAAAATTTGTTTCTTTGAAGAATATGGAAACACTGTTTAATTCAGAGATAGCCTCATTTTCTCTGTGATTCCTCTAATTCCTTTCTGCCTTTCTCAAAATGTAGATGAATTCTAAAAGGTTCTTAAAGGTCTATTTTAAAAGTTTTTTTCTTTTAGATTACAGTTTTCATATCCAAACAAAACTCCTTTTAGTCACCCAAGTTTTTCTGCCTGATCACAGGAAACAAGTTCAAGTTGAAGTGCGTGTGTGTGTGTGTGTGTGTGTGTGTGTGTGTAATAATTTGGCTTACAGCTTGATAGTTATAGAAATATTCAGAATTTATCTTAAAGACAATATCAATATCTGTTGATCATTTTATGAAAAATGATCATTTAGTCATTTACTTATTTCATTGTTAGAGAAAATAAAGTATGTAATTTCAGGATTTCACGTCTTTGAATTCTTTTTCTGCCAGGCTCATTGTTTTGAAATGAATTTCCAGATGCTAAAATCTGAGTTGTCTTGTGCTTTGGTTCTTGCAAAAAAATAAAAAGGCAGTGTGGCTTGCTTAAGTAATATTTTTTCCTCGTTTTTCTTTTCTTTCTTGTTTTTCTTCAGATAACACCTGCTCTTTTTGTTTTATGGAAATTTGAATGTCGAGTACTTCCACTTAATCCTTTATGGCCCGAATTTTTAAAATTTTTATTTATTTTTGTAATTTTCTTTTTTCTGTAAGAGCAGCTTCACATTGATCTAAGGCTGGATGCACTGTGACTTATGCCTGTAATCTCAGCACTTTGGGTGCCTGAGGTGGGAGGGTGGCTTGAGGCCAGGAGTTAGAAACCAGCCTGGGCAACATAGTGAGATAAAAAATAAAAAAAAATTAGCTCCCAGCACTTTGGGAGGAGAGAGGATTGCTGTATTTAGGCCGGGAGTTTGAGACCAGCCTAAGCAACATAGTGAGACCCTGTCTCTTTAAAAAAAAAAATCAGCTAGTCATGGTGGTGTGTGCCAGTAGTCCCAGTTACTCAGGATGCTGAGGCAGGAGGATCACCTCAGCCCAGAAGTTCAAGGCTACAAGTGATCCCTGTTCATGCCACTGCCCTCCAGCCTGGGTGACAGAGCAAGACCCTGTCTATATAAAAACAAAAAGAATCCCGCTGATCTAAAGGAGTTTGCTGCCTTATTTATGTGCCAAGGAACTCCTGCTTCTTGATATAATGATTAAAAAGTCAGCAGTTTAGGCCAGAAGCTGAGCCTCTCAAATTAGGGAAATTTTCTGTGGGAAGAAATGTGAAATTCTGGTTGGGTCATAAAGGGTTAATATTTACAGTTTCCTCTTACATTCAAATGGGATTTATTATTCTGTCTTCTTTATGATAAGAGGGAGGATCTGGCGGGTAGATAATGGTTCTGTTGTGAAATGTTACAAGCAAGTAATTTAATTTGGAAATCTCATGTTTTCAGTTGCCCATTGGACGACAGTGTGTAAATCATTACCGACGGCTAAGGCGCCATTGTGTCTTTTCACATGAGGAACTCATTTTCAAGATGGCAGCAGATCCAGAATGCTTGGATGTGGGCTTGGCTGCCATGGTTTGCAAAGAATTGACTCTCATGACTGAAGAAGAAACACGATTAAGGGAGTCTGTGGTACAGATGGTGAGTTTGCTGAGCATATTTCCTATATTTGATGCTACATATGGGATATACTAAAAATTAAATATATAGAAAGAATCCACTTTCATCTTGGTCCATTTAGGAGTTGAACACAAAAATCTCTGCTTTGGAGAAGGTTTTATACTTTCAAAATTGCCATTTTGGTTTCTTCAGATTGAAAAAGTTTTAGGAGTCTTAAAGTCATCTGTAGGTTTTTAAACTGGAATCCTGTCAGGTAGAATTTCTTAGGTATATATCTTTTAAATCTACATATAGTATTATTTGTTTAAACAAGAAAATTTAAATCCTTTTTTCTCTGAGCTTTGTCTTAAATAAAAGTTACATTTTTGGTGATTACAGACTGTAAGTTTGAATTAACCTTTTTTTCTCCCTTTTAAGTAATTTAATGGACAGGAAAGATAGAATTACCAAGGGTTGGGATTTTGAATGCTTAAACTAAACATCTATCATGTTGAACTGGGAAATACATGAGAAAATCTGTGTTTTTAGCCCTATCCTGGCCCATTCCCTTTATCTTCCCTACATAGCCTCGTGAGGTTTGCATCATGCTCCCTCTTGTTTTTGTACATGTCCCTTCCTCTCTCTGCCTGATATTTTGTCCCGATTTTTAAAACAGCTTTGTTGAGATATAATTGACATAAAATAAACTACAGGTGTTTAAAGTGTACAATTTAATAAGTTTTGACTATGTATATGTTTATGAAACTTTGCCTACAGTCAAGATAATGTATCACCCCCAGAAGTTTCCTCATGCCCCGTTGTTATCCTTCCCTCTTGCCCTTTATCACCTTCTCTTCCTGTGCCTCCCCCATCCCCAATTCCTAGGAAACCACTAATCTTTTATTTATTTATTTATGTATGTATGTATGTATTTATTTTTATTTTTGAGACAGAGTCTCGCTCTGTTGCCCAGGCTAGAGTGCTGTGGCGTCAACTTAGCTCACAGCAACCTCAAACTCCTGGGCTCAAGCAATCCTTTTGCCTCAGCCTCCCGAGTAGCTGGGCCTACAGGCATGCGCCACCATGCCCGGCTAATTTTGTCTACATATTTTTAGTTTTCCAGCTAATTTTATTTCTATTTTTAGTAGAGACGGGGGTCTCGGCTCTTGCTCAGTCTGGTTTTGAAATCCTAAGCTCAAAACAATCCTCCGCCTCGGCCTCCCAGAGTGCTAGGATTACAGGCTTGAGCCACTGTGCCCGAACTAATCTTTAAAATTATTATTATTTTTTTTTTTAATTTTTTTTTTTTTTTTTTTTTGAGACAGAGTCTCACTTTGTTGGCCAGGCTAGAGTGAGTGCCATGGCGTCAGCCTGGGTCACAGCAACCTCAAACTCCTGAGCTCAAGCGATCCTCCTGCCTCAGCCTCCCGAGTAGCTGGAACTACAGGCATGCGCCACCATGCCCGGCTAATTTTTTCTATATATATTTTAGTTGGCCAATTAATTTCTTTCTATTTATAGTAGAGATGGGGTCTCGCTCTTGCTCAGGCTGGTCTCGAACTCCTGAGCTCAAAGGATCCACCCACCTCGGCCTCCCAGAGAGCTAGGATTACAGGCTTGAGCCACCGCGCCCGGCCTCTTTAAAGTTATTTAGGGTAGAATTTTATTCAAATTGCATCAGATAATTTATACCTTTTGTCTAGCTTCTTTCAGCATAATTACTTTGAGTTCCATCCACATTGTTGCATGTATTAATAGTTTATTCCTTTTTATTGCTGAATAGTTTTCTGTTGGATGAATATACCACAATTTGTTTATTCATTCACTTATGGAAGGACTTTGGTTTGTTTCCATTTTTTGGCTGTTGGGAATTAAACTGCTGTGGACATATGTGTACAACTTTCTGTATGGATCCATTTCTCTTGGGTAAATACTGGGAGTAGAATGATTGCATCATATACTACATATATGTTTATTTTTTTCTAAAAAATTGCCAGACTGTATTTCAAGTAGTTGTTCCATTTTACATTTCCACCAGCAGTATATATGAGAGTTCCAGCTGCCCTACATACTCACCAATGCTTGATATGGTTAGTCTTCTCAACTTTAGACATTTTAATAAGTTGGGAGTGGTATTTCATTGTAGTTAGTTTGCATTTTCCTAATGATTAATGATGCTGAGCATCTTGTATACTTGTTATCTGTATATCTTTAGTTTAAAGTGTCTGTTCAAATCTTTTGCTCCATTTTTTAAAATTTGGTAGTCTTATTGAATTTTCAGAGTTCTTTATATATTTTCGATACAAATTCTTGAAAAAAATTTTTTAGGTTTTTTTTTCTTTGTGTGGGGAGTGTCATCCAGTGAGAACCGGAAAACCTGCTAGGCAAACTTTAAAAGAGCTTGGATACAAATTCTTTATCAGATACATGATTTGAAAGTATTTTCTCCCAATGTGTGTGGCTTGTCTTTTCGTTTTCTTAACAGTGTCTTTTTGAAGAACAGACATTTTTAATTTTTATCAAGTTCAGTTTATCAGTTTTTCTTTTATGGTTTGTACTTTTTGGTGATATCTGAGAAATCTTTGCCTAACTCAAGGTCACAAAGATTTTCTCCTATGTTTTCTTAGATGTTTTCTAGTTTTAGCTCTTATATTTAGGTATGTAACTTATTTCAAGTTAATTTTTATATATAGAGTGAGGTATGGATCAAAATTTTATTTTCTTGCATATGTCACATTTTTAAGCTCACTTAGGAGGAAACTAGTTTGAGATACACGTCTTTAGGAGAATACAGGTTTAACTTAGTAGCCAAGAACAATTGGTAGGTTGGAATGACACTTTATTGTTGACATGACCCAAATGGTAGAATGCAATAGAAGCCTGTTTCTCTTTGACTAAAATCGTAGTTTTCTTGAAAATAACATTTTCAGGCAGGAAAGTTTGTATAATCAAAATTAAGGAGTTTGTGTTATGTTTTTATGTGTATTTGTAAGTATTTCAAATGATGGACTTTATATATTGTTGGATTTGAAGTATCTTAAGAGAATGAGTATAGATTTAGGCTAAGGAAAAATATTATAGTTGTAATTTGGATCTGAGTAGTAAAACTGATCTAGTTTCACTACTCCTTATATAGGTGTAAATGAGGGGAAAAATCTATTACCCAAAATACAAAGCTATGCATGCGAGAAATTTTATTATTATTACAAAATGTTAGGCCGGGCGCGGTGGCTCAAGCCTGTAATCCTAGCTCTCTGGGAGGCCAAGGTGGGCGGATCGTTTGAGCTCAGGAGTTCGAGACCAGCCTGAGCAAGAGCGAGACCCCATCTCTACTATAAATAGAAAGATATTAATTGGCCAACTAATATATATAGAAAAAAAAAAATTCGCCGGGCATGGTGGCACATGCCTGTAGTCCCAGCTACTTGGGAGGCTGAGGCAGCAGGATTGCTTGAGCCCAGGAGTTTGAGGTTGCTGTGAACTAGGCTGACGCCATGGCACTCACTCTAGCCTGGGCAATAAAGTGAGACTCTGTCTCAAAAAAAAAATATTTAGTGCTGGTTACTTTTAAGAATTTAGGTTAGCTTAAAAATAAGAAATTTGACGAAATGGTCAGATTTCTAATTGTTTCTGTGATAGAAACAAGAAAACACAAGATTCAGGTGAATCTTTTTTTATTTTTTTTATTTTACTTTTTGAAGATGTTAACATATGTATGTCCTTATAGTTTATATTCCCACTTTATACCTGTGTTCTTAAAAGTCTTGTTTTGATTACATGTTTACTTAAGATGGAATTCCTTTTCTCATTGCCTAGTCTTTTGAATTTTTGAAATTTAAGTACATCAAGGGGTGGGGAACCTGTGGCCTTGGGGCCACATCTGGCCACCTGGATCCTTGAGTGTGTCCTTTTGACTGAATCTACATTGTACAGAACAAATCCTTTTAATAAAGGGACTTGTTCTGTGAAGTTTGGATTCCATCAAGGGCCATAATTGAGGATCTTGAGGGCCACATGTGGTCTTGAGGGTGCAGGTTCCCCACCCCTCATTGGGGCATTATTTTTCCTTTTTCTATGATAATTTGAATAGCACATCTCTTGAGACTCTATCATGCTTTTTTTTTATAATAATACTTTGATCAAATTTTTCTGTAGACTCTTCTTTTAACTTACCTTCTACCTGTGCCCTTGTTTCCAGGTTCTTACCTCTGCCCTTTCTTTGCATTAACCACTTGGTTTTGCTGTCTTAACAACAGCTTTCATTTTATCTTTCCCAAAAAATCTTTTTAAGTGGTTTTTCCTGGGATCAGTACTCTGATTTCCTCTTTATCCCTTCATTATCACTGTCATTTTCTTCACATCATACTTTTGAAACTCTGAGTTTATTAGTGACAACTTTATTGCCAAGTTCAGTGGTTCTTTCTTTGTCTTCCATCCCCATGGTGTCTTTATTGCACTATGTATTGCTTCTTTGATTTCTTTCTCTGACATTTGCTCTACTGTTTGTTTCCTCAGCCTCTTTGATCACATTTGCCCATTTCTAGTTATCTTTTTCCTCATCTCCTCAGCTGCCATTGTGTGCAGGATTCAGCCTTTGACCTTTTATTATTATCCTTTTGTGCTACTTTTCAAGGAATTCTCATCCATTCTTAGAATTTTTTTTTGTTTTTTTTTTTTTTTTTGAGACAGAGTCTCACTTTGGTGCCCAGGCTAGAGTGAGTGCCGTGGCGTCAGCCTAGCTCACAGCAACCTCAATCTCATGGGCTCAAGCGATCCTACTATCTCAGCCTCCCGAGTAGCTGGGACTACAGGCATGCGCCACCATGCTCGGCTAATTTTTTCTATATATATATTTTTTAGCTGGTCAATTAATTTCTTTCTATTTTTAGTAGAGACGGGGTCTCGCTCAGGCTGGTTTTGAACTCCCGACCTTGAGCAATCCACCCGCCTCGGCCTCCCAGAGTGCTAGGATTACAGGCTTGAGCCACCGCGCCCAGCTGATTCTTAGAATTTTAACTCCTTCAGCTATTACTTTATGGTTTCAGTTCTTGCCTCTTAATATTTCCTCTTATTAAATGCAAACATGGGAATTATTATCATTTTGAAAGAGGCTATGTCCAGTCACCCATCTGTAGTCTGTTTCCATATGCTTATTGCATTTCTTTCTTTTTTGTTTGTTTATAGCAGCCTTGCGAAGACTATTTATGTATTTATTTTACTGTTTATATTTTGCTCCTATTTTTATGTGCGTGCTTGTCATTTTGTGGGCCAACAGATTTGTGTGGATTATATTATTTGCCTGCTGGAAGTTGTATTTATGATTCACACTCCTTTTTTGTGTGTGTGCCATTTTTGATTCCAAGAACAGGGGAAATCATGAGTTACATAATTTAATTGGACACACTCAGTTTGCTTTATATTGAGACATGGTCTCACTCTGTTGCTCACGCTGGAGTATAGTGGCATCACCAAAGCTCACTACAACCTCAAACTCCTGGTCTTGCCTTGTTGTCAAGGCTGGTCTCGAACTCCTGGGCTCAAGTGATCCTCCCACCTTGCCCTCCCAAAGTGCTGGGATTACAGGCATGAGCCACTATGCCTGGCCTGCACATTTCTGTTTAGATTTTTGTCATCTCAGTTTTATCATCTGGAATAAAATATCATCTCCTGCTCCTCTACTCTTTCACAAAGCACTTTCCTTTCTTAATTGCCCATATTAGTAAGTGCCAGGATCATTATGTAAAAACTTAGTGTGATCTTGACTCATCGATTTCCTTCATAGTGATCCATCTTCTAGTTTTAAGTTTGTTTTTATTTATTTTGGCAAAGTCTTTCATCACTTTCCCATGGCCCCTTTCCTTATTGCTATATCATCCTGTTCCATTGCTTAATTATCTCACCTGGATTATTTCAAATAGCCTTTTAATTTGTATCTCTGGTTTTTTTCTTCTCTCCATTCCCTTCTGATAATTTATGACTTACCAAAGTATATTCTTAGGAATATAAGCTTTATGATATGTTAGAAGACATTAAAAGGAAAAATTGTTCTGTGGTTAGAAAAGTTTAGGAATTGGTAGGTTAAGCAAAAATAAATGTGGTTCCTTTCTGCAAAACTTCTTTGATCATTTAGTATGCTGGTGTTCATTGTTAATCCTTAAAGTGGGAGGGATAGATCTACAGCATTTTCCAAAAAATTATTTTTTTTCCCAGAGTATATTTTAGGATTAGCGGTCCTTGGCTACACTTTGGGAAATAGTATAAAATTTCTTAAAGCAGCTAGAACTTTGTTATTTGCTACATTAGCATCCCCTTCACAACAGCATTGCTAATTGTTTTGAAGCCATGTAAATTCTTTTAAATTGAGAAACACTTGAAATGCATTTTGGGACTGTTATTGCATAAAAATAATTTATAAAGAAAATGCTAAATGCTAATGTGGGAAATTGGAAAGATAGGAGAATATAAACAACAGACATTTGATTAACCTGATATGAAGAACAAAATGTATAATGAAAGAAGTGTGTCTGCCAGTGAATAAATTATCAGGTTCCCACCTTGTTAAAGTGAAGAAAGTTTGCGCTTACAGCAGAATTGGATTTACATGTACCTCGGTCAAGTAAGCAGAAACTGTGAAGGGAACCCATGTATCATAAATAGAGGTCTTGGTAAAATGTACTTCATATGTTCTTACTTTCTAAAACTGGCATACTGAATTTGACTTGACTTTCTTTCTGATATCATGCTGAAGGTTATATTCTGATTTGCATTAATTTATTTATAATACTTTGTCGTTGCATATGTTTGTACATATCAATGTTATTTTTAGATCATAGGATACTCATTTAATTTATCTGGTTCAAGGGTATATTATCCCTGGGGATAGTAATTGTTTTTAAATTCATCTTTTTATTGTTTTAAAGAGAAGACAAAACCATTTAAAATAAACATATAGTAGCTTCATGAATTATGTGGTAAACCTTCCTGTCATCACCATTTAGGTCAAGGAATAGAACTATGTCAGCTACCCCAAAAGCAGAGTCCCAATTATAATTTTCCTCCCTCCCCTCAAAAGGCTATCCTGACTTTATAGTAATCACTTCCTTGCATTCCTTTATATTAATAGTTTTATCACACAAATGTGTATCCTTAGATACCAAAGTTTAGTCTAGCACATTTTTAAAAATTTAGTAATGATTAATTTTAGAAAGTGTTTTGATGTGCTATTTGTACCTCCCATGTTTATTGCCTTAAATCAGAGATATACCTGTAGAAAAGAATATGATAACTTAAGTCTTTTGATGCTTTAAAGACTAGAAAGACTTGATCTAGTGACATAAATTGTATTTCAGGGTGTCCTGATGTCAGAAGAAGAAGTGTTTGAACTTGTTCCTGATGATGAGCGACAGTGTTCAGCATGCAGAACCACCTGTTTTCTCTCTGCTCTCACATGCTCCTGTAATCCTGAGCGGCTTGTGTGTCTCTATCATCCAACTGATCTGTGCCCCTGCCCCATGCAGAAGAAATGTCTTAGGTATCCAAAAGTATCTTGTAAAACTTCCATTACCTTTTTTAAAAACCAAGTTGTTCTTAGATATTCCCTTCCCCGTCTCTGGACTGCTAATTCTCTTTGTCCACTTCCCTGCTCAAGAACCAGTCCTTTAAAATTGGCCCTAACTTGGCAGCTGAAATCAATTTATTTATCAGGTGATTTCATGTGTTTCTTGTCTCTCTATACTAAAACTGTAGGCTGCTTTGATTTTTCTCTCTATGTAAACTAAGATCTCATTCCCCTGGCCATTGTGCTTTTCTTAAGCTGATTATACTTAAAACTTATTTTGAAGTTGTTGGTTTATTGAGGTTTTTATTTCCAGTGTTTTTTGTTTTTATTGTTTTTTTTTTTTTTTTTGTAGATATCGCTATCCATTAGAAGACCTCCCGTCTCTGCTATATGGTGTAAAAGTCAGGGCACAGTCCTATGACACTTGGGTCAGTCGTGTTACAGAAGCATTATCTGCTAACTTCAACCACAAGAAAGGTTAAATTTCTTTTGTATGCATATACTGAAATTTTTGTCACTTTAAAAGAAGCCTTGTTTAGTTTATGTTTTTTCCTTTCCATTAAGGAAAAATCTAGGCCTCATATGAAACTAATGGGTTAGTTGAATATAGACTTGATTTTTTATTTGAAAATCTTTTAAATGAAAAAGCTGACATAAAATGGGGCAGATCTAACTTTCAGTAGATGTACATTTTGGGGAGCTATTGTTACCAGTGGACTGTAACTGGAGGCTTTTTTGGAAAGAAAAATTTCCTTACCTGAGAAAAATTGTCTTTAGGGATTAGGAATGTTGTGCCTCGTCATGAGGTTTTATTGTATCAGAGATTTTCACATCTGCAGTATGTTTCTATTAATAGAAAATCCAACTTGAGTGAGGTTGGTGAAGATTTCAGAAAGGCTTTTTGTGTCTGTAGTCATAGTATATGGCCTTTGTATTTATTTTTGCAGATCTGATGGAATTGCGAGTAATGCTGGAGGATGCTGAGGATAGGAAATACCCGGAGAATGATCTCTTTCGAAAACTCAGGGATGCTGTAAAAGAAGCTGAGACCTGTGCTTCTGTGGCTCAGCTGCTTCTGAGCAAAAAGCAGAAACACAGGTAAACGTAAGAAGAGCTTAATTCTCCAGTGGTTTCCTGTTCCAGAGTAAAAGCCAAAATTTAAGTAGCCTGTGAGGTCCTACATTATCTTTGAAGTCTTGTGGCCATGCCTCTCTCTCCCTTATCTCCAGCTGTTCTCCCTTCTTTCTTGCTCCACCCTGCAGTGCTCTTCCTTCTGTTGTTCATACATGCCAGGCATATTCCTGCTTGGGACCTTTAGACCTGCCCTTCACTCTGCCTGGAGTTCTCTTCCCACCATATCCAGGTGGCTTGTTCTCTCGTTTCTTTCAAGTATTTTTTTAAACATTACTTTCTTGGAGAGGCCTTTTCTGACAACCCTTTGTAAAACTGCACCCTTCTTATCTTTCTTTCCTGCTTTTTCTCCTAGCCTTATCCCTTCTGATGTGTGAGTTTACTTATTTATTGTCTGTATCCTCCCTTCTTCCCTACTCCCACTAGAATGTGCACTAGACTAGAAGGTCAGGGATTTTTGTCTTTTTATTCATTGCCATATTTCTTGTGCTTGGAACAACACTTGGCACATAGGTGTGCAACAAATATTTGTAAATAAATGATACTACAGGCTGAAGGCAGGTGGCAGCAAAGAGTACCCTCGATGGATGCAGAGGTGGTTGTTGCAGAGCATAGAAGTGTGAACCCTTGATTTAATGTAATCCATGTGTATTAAATTTTCTGTGATATTATTTCATAGTCATTCTAATATATTCCTTTTGTATGAATGGCCTTTTCTATAGCAATTCATGGGTTTTAAATTAATTTGTAATTTTTTTAACCATTTCTATGGTAACCTTTCTTAGAGATATTGATCAGTGGATCTTAATTTTTCATTGACAACCACCCCAAGAACCTAGTAAAAGCTTAGGGACCCTCTTGGAAAAATGCATATGTGCATAAAATACTGAAATAGTTTCAGAGGGTTAATTGTCTCCTAAGGCAGGGTAATGGCCCTTGTTTTACATTTTAAGCTTCTTGAAATACAGGATTTAGTTTATCAATAAACTTAATATTCCACTATGAGAAATGTATTTAATGTTTAAAATATTTAATACTTGTAGATTGGAAGGACTGTAACTTGGAGAGTTAAATCTTTGAGTCATTCATTAACTGAAGAACTTAAAAACTATTTTGAAGTGATTGCCATTGTTGTGGAATCCCTCAAACACTAGGATTTTAGGATTGCTTAGGTTCGAATTCTGAAGAGACTAGGAGTCTCTTTGATATCAGAATGACTGTGATTTTTTCTTACTTACATCTCAATATTATTTCATATCAGGCAGAGTCCAGATAGTGGAAGGACTCGGACCAAACTGACAGTGGAAGAATTGAAGGCCTTTGTCCAACAACTTTTTAGTCTTTCATGCATCATCAGCCAAGCTCGTCAAGTAAAGGTGGAGTATTATGTTGTTTTCTTGGGTGATGTTGTTTGTCATGTGGGCTACTGTTTCAGGTTAACAGAAAGGTATGCCTGGACTAGTTTTTTTGTTCTGTCGTTTCTTTTCTCACATATATGCTGCTATTTAAAGTCCTTCAGTAGATAGTCTCTTGGTTTTGTTCTTAGCCTTTATTTCCCTTTTAAGATCTTAAACTAAGGCTAGTTTATTGAGCCCAGGAATTTGAGGTTACGGCAAGCTATGATTGGGCCACTGTACTCTAGCCTGTGTGACAGAGTTGAGATCCTGTCTCTTTAAAAAAATTATTAAAAATGATTTTTTTCTATGTTAACTTTAGGCCAGAGGCCCCATTTAACATAGATGTAATTGAAATGCAAAAGATTAGTTAAAAGAATCTGCATGTATCAGTGAGTTATGATGAGCTTTTAAAAATGCAGAGCTCTGAAATTACCAGGGCCTTGATGGTTTAATGAATATGTAAAATATCAAAAGTATATATCACGTATGTAACATATTAATCTATATAGTAATCTTTTGATAGTTTGGACCCACAGGGGTGGGAAACCTGTGGTCTCAAGGCCACATGTGACCCTCCAGATCCCCAAGTATAGCCCCTTGACCAAACCCAAACTTCAAATAAAGGGATTTGTTCTGTAAAATTTGAATTGAGTAAAAAGGCTGCACTCAAGGATCCAGAAGACCACATGTGCCTCCAAGGCCACAGGTTCCCTACCCCTAGTAGGAGTGTGTTTTTATGTTTTGGAATTGGGTCGGGTGTCTAACATAGTTTTTATCAAGGTTATCACCTTGTGAAATCTGTTACCAATTGTGTTCTTGTTATTCCATTTCATAAGAACATTTTGGTAGTTAATTACTCTTTCTTTTTTGAATGATATTCTTCTCTAAACATCTGTGACACTGTAACTTTCCAGTTTTGTTCTTAGCTCATTGGCAATTCCTTCTGTTAAGTTGTTGTCATCGTCATTTTTTTTAAGCCTCAGGTTCTTTGGGGCTTTGGGGAAGAATTAAGTTGTCTTTACAGTTTTTCTCCTTGGCTTGACTTCTGAGTGTTGTTGGAGTATATTAGGAGTCTCAGCCCTTTCTTTATGCTAGGTGTCCAGTGACATTAATATCACCTATGTCCTGTTGATTCCAAAATCTCCAGGTGTGACTGCTTTTCTTCTTTTCTACAGACTTTTATATCCAGCTGTGTACTCTACATTTGCATTTGGTAGACTAAAAGGCATCTTAAAAGCCTTACAATGAATCAAAACCCTTGATTCTCTTATATCCCTTATACCCTATGTCCAATCTTTAAACAAGTGCTGGTTGCTGTTGTCTCAGAAATACACCCCAAAGCGAACCATTTCATCATCATCTCCATTGCTTCGACTATGTTTTATGCTGCTGGAATCTGCCCATTGGATTGCCACAACAGCCTTTTAGCTGCTGCTTTCCCTTCTTCTACTCTTGTCCCCAACATTTTACTTTTTGTTTGGTAGCCAGAGTGATCATCTGAAATATAAATCAAATCATATCATTCCCCTGTGGTTAAAATTCTCCAGTGATTTCCCAAAGCCATTAGGATGAAATCCAGACTCATTATAATCTACAAGAGGCTATGTAATCTGACCTCTGCTTATTCTTTAACTACATTGCTCCCTTATCCTCTTGTTGCAATATACCAAGTTCATTCTTCTTTAAAAGCTTTTGCAATTATTATTTGCCCTGCTTGAACTGTTCTTCCTCTAGATAGTCATGTTTCCACCCCTACTTCCTCCTAATTTTAGTTTAGTTCTTCTGTCTTCTGTGACCACCATTTCTGTATAATATGCCCCTTTCCCTCCTCTGGTCATTCTCTATTGTATTGCTCTGTTTTATTTTAGAGCACTTAACACTAACTGAAACATTTTATTCATGTATTCACTGGCCACCTATATTAAGAGCATATGTTCCTTGAAGACTTTTTATGTCTCATTCAACTTTGTGTTTCTAGAACAGCACCCGCATCTAAGTCAGCAGTCAGTAAATATTTATTGAGTGAATTGATCATATTTTAAAAGTAGGACTATAGATAGAAGTAACTACAGAGAAGCATATTTATTAATTTAACTGTCGTATCTGAATACTTGGTGCTATGATGGTGAGATTATAACAAGGTCTAGAATCAATAGTTTGCCTGAACTGTATCTATTCCATACTCATTTATAATATCTTTTAATTTGCTGTTTGTTTTTATTTTTTTGATCTATTCAGAATCTGCTGGATGATGTGGAAGAGTTTCATGAACGTGCTCAGGGGGCCATGATGGATGAAACCCCAGATTCTTCCAAACTCCAGATGCTGATAGACATGGGCTCTAGTCTCTATGTGGAGCTGCCTGAATTACCCCGACTGAAGCAAGAGCTACAGCAGGCTCGGTGGTTGGATGAAGTAAGACTGACCCTATCAGATCCACAACAAGTCACTTTGGATGTCATGAAGAAACTGATAGACTCTGGGGTAGGGTTGGCTCCCCACCATGCTGTGGAGAAAGCAATGGCTGAACTACAGGAACTCCTTACAGTCTCTGAACGATGGGAAGAAAAGGCTAAGGTCTGCCTACAGGCAAGGTGAACACATCTTTTGGTGACTGTTGCCTCTTTAATAACTAAGTCAGAAGGTAGAGTGAGAAGGAGAAACTATCTGATTAAAAGGTTTTCCTTTAGGATTTTAATGTGTCTGAAGAGTTCCCTTCTTGACAAACAGCATTAGTACTGTGTTTCCCCAAAAATAAGACCTACCCATAAAATAAGCCCTAGCAGGATTTCTAAGCATGTGCGCAATATAAGCCCAACCCCGAAAATAAGACCTAGTGATGGGCGTAGCTATGCAGCACGTCTGCACAACCCATGCATTTTGTCGAGAGCGGTAAAGAAGACAAGCAGCCCTTCTCATCTGCCCCATCATGACAGCTACTATCCCAGAGGTGACCGAAAAGGTGTGGGCAGGCCCACCAACAAGGTTGGCTCTCCCTGTCAGGTCCCGGCCATCCTGTGCATGCTGCAAGCTGAGGCTTTGAGAGGAAAATAACACATCCCCTGAAAATAAGCCCCAGGGTGTCTTCTTGGGGAAAAGTAAATATTAAAAGACTCTGTCTTATTTTCAGGGAAACATGGTAGTCAAGTTGAGTGTGTAGGAAGGGGATTTCCTAGTGATCCAGGGCTTGGAGGAAGGAGAGATTCTCCTCCCTTCTTACTTTCGCAAGCAGCTTCTGGAAAGGTCCCTGTGGGTGGCAATGAGTACAGATAAGCTGGAGGGTTACCTGCTGAGTAGGAATGCCCAGGGGCCATACCCTAGCCCTTAGAGCACCACATTGTGTCTAGATCCACAAATGGGGTAGCAGTGCCAGGACATGGGTTCTCTTATATCTGGCTCCAACTGGTTTATTGTGATGGCATTAAATGTTTAATTGACTGCTTTGTGCCTTCCTGGACCAATCACTAAATTATCAAATGAGGCTGCATGGAGACAGATTCAAATATGTACAAACTATTGTGCAGAGTACTTTGTTATACAAAGTAATGTGTTTTTTTTTTTTTAATTTTACTTTTCTTTTTTTTCTTTTTCAACTTAGCATACTTAGATACACCTAAAAACAAAGTAGTGTTTTGTTTAGAACCTATGATTAATGATATTATAGTTAGGAACTAAGAATTATAAAGTTCATTTGAGTGTATTATTAATGTTAACTGAGAGGTATGGAATATTTTATAGGAATTTAGAGGAGGAGAGATCATGGTGAGCTTGGATGGTCAGTAGAGAAGCTTGAAAGAAAAGTAAGAGCTTAGGTACAACCTTGAATAAT
Organism: Mirza zaza; assembly: GCA_008750895.1. Classification (NCBI taxonomy): domain Eukaryota; kingdom Metazoa; phylum Chordata; class Mammalia; order Primates; family Cheirogaleidae; genus Mirza; species Mirza zaza. Next base: position 33,294 of record VSMD01011550.1, on the reverse strand, counting down.
GAATTGAATTGAATTGGAAAGGGGGAGGTAAGAGAAATATCATAAACTAAATTTAAGGAATACGTAGGGTGTGTTCAGATGACAGAAAATAAATGGACTTTACTGGAATGGAGGATTTATGTAGGAAAGTATTGGGAGATAAGAGTCAGGAATGAGAATGTTAAACAGTTGTATTAGAATTGGCACCCCAATGTTCTTAATGCGATTTAAGTAAAATATTCATATTTGAGTGTATATCAGCTAATTTGGCTGAGTTAACTGTAGTGTACCTTGTGAAAGTATTTCTCCAGCAGCTAAGATTAATATTCATAGAATTTCTATTGTGAGGGTGAAGAAACTGGGGTGCTTAGAGAGATCACTTAGTTACTAAGCAGTATAGCTGAAATTTAAAGCCTCTTTCACTTCATTCCAAAGTCTATGCATATAACTACTTTGCCAGCCAGTGACTTTGTATGCATTTGATAGGAAGAGCTTTAGGTAGAAACCTCCATGTATACTGGATATTTTGCTACCTAGATGCCATGCAGAATACATATCAAAATTTATTCATAGCTTTTCTTATCCAAAGTATTCAGATTACTCTCTGTGTCTTCAGATTCATGTCAGTTCCAGGAGGTGGGAGCATATTAAATGGGCAAAGCTAAATGACTTTGGAATGTAAAACTATGATTTGGTATATCTAATGAAACTGATAGTAGTCTACCAGATAAAATTTTGTTGGTAGTAATATTTGAAAACTTCCTTTTCTTAATCTCCTTTTTTTTTTTTTTTTTTTTTTTTTTTTTGAGATAGGGTCTTGCTGTCTCCCGGGCTAGAGTGCAGTGGTGTCATCATAGCACACTGCAACCTCAAACTACTGGGCTCAAACAATCCTCCTGCCTCAGCCTTCCTAATAGCTGATACTACAAATATGCACCAGTACGCCTGGCTAATTTTTTCTATTTTTTTGTAGAAATGGGGTCTTGCTCAGGCTGGTCTCGAACTCCCTGCCTCAAGCAGTTCTCCCCTCTTGGCCTCCCAAAGTGCTAGGATTATAGGTGTGAGGCCCAATCTCCTACATTTAATCAGTAACAAAGTTCTGATGATTTTGTCTCCAAAATGTGATTGTCACTGACCAAGTTATAGTCCTCTTTTTTTTTTTTTTGAGACAGAGTCTCACTTTGTTGCCCAGGCTAGAGTGAGTGCCGTGGCATCAGCCTAGCTCACAGCAACCTCAAACTCCTGGGCTCAAGCGATCCTCTTGCCTCAGCCTCCCGAGTGGCTGGGACTACAGGCATGCGCCACCATGCCCAGCTAATTTTTTTCTATATGTATTAGTTGGCCAATTAATTTCTTTCTATTTATAGTAGAGACGGGGTCTCGCTCAGGCTGGTTTCGAACTCCTGACCTCGAGCAATCCGCCCTCCTCGGCCTCCCAGAGTGCTAGGATTACAGGCGTGAGCCACCGCGCCCGGCCTATAGTCCTCTTATGTTTTCCCTTGATACTTACAGTTTGATATTAAAGTACTTATGGAGTACCTGCTGCATGCCAGGCACTATTTCTAAAGTGCTATGGAGACAGTAGTGAACAAGGCCACAAGGGTCCCTGCTCTCATAGAGCTACTATTACTATTAATGCTACTATTAATATTAATACTAATAATGCTACTGTTAATATTAATACTATTAGTACTACTATTAATATTATTACTATTCTAGTCAGGAGAGAGATGAATGAATGAATGAATTTAAAATACTTAGTGTCATGACGAAAATAAAATTGGTGAAGAAATAGAGGGTGATGTGGTTGGTGGGAATAGTGGGAGTTAGAATCTTCCCTTTTGTAACTCCTCTCAGAATTATCTTTCTGAAACATATCCTTAGTATTCTTGATTTCTTAGTATTGGTTATTAACTACTTTCCCTTCTTTTCTTGATGTCCTCCTTCCTTGCCTTTGCCTCCTCTCTCTGCCTCTTTGAACTAATGGCTTTCCTCAAGATTCTGGCCTCTACCCTTTCTCTTCTCACTCTGTAAATTAGAAATTCCATCTAATTTATTGCCTCTATTTACCATCTTTTACTGAATAACTCCTAAATTCTCATCCATAATATACATTTCTGTAATAGGTATGCCCACAGTTACTTCAAATTCCCTATATCCAAAATCGGACTCATTAACTCCTTCCTATACTCCTGTCCTTTTTTCTTTATTCTTTGAATTATACCATCCTTTGTTCACTTGAAGAAGCAAGTACTTCGGTAGTTAACTTTGACCCCTCCATCTGTTTCCTTAACCTCAACCTCAGTCATGCTGATGACATTTCCTCAGTGTTTCTCATTTTTATTCCTTTTTAAAAAATGTGTCTGCAAATGGATTTATTTTATCCCCATTTTTGAAGGACTTTTTTCATTAGGTATAAAATTCTAGGTTGACAGTTACTTTTTTTTAGTACTTTGAATATGTCATTCTGTCTGCTGTTTTGAAAAGAATCTTTTTGCTTGGGCTGTTTGTAGGATTGTTCATTCTTTTCCTTTCATTCCACTCAAGTTGCTATTATAGCTAGCCTAGATCATAGCAGTAGGTTCTGTCCGTGGTCTCACGCTTCTCTCATCCATTCTCCACACTAGTGCTAGTATTTTCTTAAACTACTGGTGTGACTGTTGCACTCCCTTGCTTAAAGCCCTTCTCAAGTTTCTCATTGCCCTCAGGATGAAGTCCAAACTCCACAACTTGATTTATAAGGCCACCTATCATTTTAGTCTCTTGTTTAATTATGTATCTGGTCTTATCTCTTGCCATTCTTTCTTCTGTTCCTCCATGTGATTCCCTTCCTCCCTCCCAAATTTCCTCAAACATTCCTGCTCTTTCTTTCTCTAGACCTTTGTGCATGTTTATTTTGTTCTATGGAGCACTCTTCTGTCTGCCTGTGGTGTATTTCCACCACCCCTAGCCTGCCCTTAGCCCCAGCTTTCCTATTCATAACTCCTATTCAAGAAGGATGAGAAAGCTTATATGTCACTTTTGCTAAATATTCTTCACCTACCAAGTCAATTAGGTTCTTTTACTATGCATTCTTATAGCACCTTTACTTTCCTTTATCCTTATACTTATCACAGTGCATCCTAACTCCTTATTAATGATCCTCCCCACAAGGTTAAAAAGTTTCATGAGGCAAGGACTGTTACTCTTGCTCATTAACAATCTCTAGGACCTAGAACAGGTAGGAGAATTCATGGATGATGAAAACAACTCTTACCTCAGTAGTTTCCCAAATAGTGAAAGTCATGGCTCTCAGGGCTCTTAATTTGTTTGTATATTTCTTTCCTGCCACAGTCTCTTATTTCCTTCTTTGCTCTTATTCCTGCCACCCACATTCTCTACCCACCCCTGCAACACTCCCACATCTCAAACTAACTACCAACTTTTTAAATGTTTCTCCATGCCTTTGTTCATCATATTCCTGGTTTCTTTTCTTTAACCTTTCATTTGACAAAATCGTATTTCTTTAAGGCCTAACTCAAAGCCTTTCTTAATTCTAGGCAAAAGTAATCAATACCTCTCATGATAGTGAGTCCGCAGTAATTTGTTCTTAGTTCTCTATATGTGTAATTCTTAATCTTGTATTATGATTAGGATAAGGTCCTTATGATTGAGGATAAGGTCTATGCTTTATTCATCTTTGTATAACTAGTATTAATGAATGTAGTTGAATTAAATATACATTGGCAACATTAATGGGTTTCTAGTCTATTGCTTTCTACATTGCTATCAAATGTGCATCTCTGACAATTTCAGATCTTGTAGAGAAGTAAAGTAAAAGCAATCTAGTGTAGTGAAAGAGGCAGGATCTGAGATTCATTCTGAATCAGGATTTCAGGTGTGTACACATTTGTTTATTTATTTATTTTTGAGACAGAGTCTCGCTCTGTTGCTGGGGCTAGAGTGCCATGGCATCAGCTTTGCTCACAGCAACCTCAAACTCCTGGGCTCAAGCAATCCTCCTGCCTCAGCCTCCCGAGTAGCTGGGACTACAGGCATGCGCCACCATGCCCGGCTAATTTTTTCTATATATTTTTAGGTGTCCAGCTAATTTCTTTCTGTTTTTAGTAGAGACAGGGTCTCGCTCTTGCTCAGGCTGGTCTCGAACTCCTGACCTCAACTGATCCTCCAGCCTCAGCCTCCCTAGTGCTAGGATTACAGGCGTGAGCCAATGCGCCCGGCCTTGTGTACACATTTATTACATTAAGTGACTTTTGGGGAAATAATTTTCCTTTTAAAGTTTCTTATCTATAAAATGGAAAGAAAGATACTAGCTGCTTTGCTTCCCTTATAGGATTGTGGTAGGAATTAAATGAAGTCATGTATATGAAATTTCTCTACACATTCTAAAATGTTACTTAAATGTTGGTAGCAATTGGACTTTTTCTCTTGCATCTCACCCTGGTTTAGACCGAGGCACAACATGGCAAGTTTAGAAAGCATTGTGAATGAAGCCAAGAACATTCCAGCCTTTCTACCCAATGTGTTGTCCCTGAAAGAAGCCTTACAAAAGGCTCGAGAATGGACAACTAAAGTGGAAGCTATTCAGGTAAGGAGACTTTTGGGTTATGTTGCCCATCAAGTAATGCCTGTCTCACAGATGAATCCTTTAAATCTTTGTTTCTTTAGAATAGAATAATCATAATACAGATGGCTCCCGACTTAAAATTTTTTGACTTTACAGTGATGTGAAAGTGATACGCATTCAGTAGAAACTGTGCTTTGAATTTTGATATTTTCCGGGCTAGCAATATGTGGTATTATACTCTGTCACGATGCTGGGCAGTGGCAGTGACCTGCAGCTCTCAGTCAGCCAAGCTAATAATGTAAGTGTTCTGAGCATGTTTAAGGTAGGCTAGACTAAGCTGTGATGTTCGGTAGGTTAGGTGTATTAAACGTATTTTCGACTTAAAGATATTTTCAATTACGATGGGTTTACAGGGACATAATCCCATGGTGAGTCAGAGCTTCTGTAAAATAATTATGGTATTTAAAACTCAGTTTTAAAATGGTTTCATTTGATTTTATAATTCAAAATAGTTATTACTTGCTTAAATATTGTTTTTATTGACTCCCTGCTATGAAAGATGATAGAATTAGCTTATTTATTTAACTCTTAGCAGTAGGGATTTCATTGACAGCTGTATTCTTTGAATCTTTTTCCATATGCATGAATTACTTTTAAAATAAGAGGTAGAAAAGGAGAATGAAATTAACATTTACTGAGCACCACAGTAATCTTGATACTATTCTGGGTATTTGGGAGCAGAGTATAAGGGAAGGGTGAAAACAGAAAGATAAATCTCACATGTTCTTACTCATATATGGAAACTAAATATTACAAACAACTGACAGAGAGTAGAATGATGGTTACCAGAGGTTGGGAAGGGTAGCGAGGAGGGGGAGATAAAGTCGGGATGGTTAATGGGTACAGAAATATAGTTATATGAGATGAACTATATTTGATAGCATAGGGTATACTTTAAAATAACTAAAAGAGTGAAATTGGAATGTTCCTAACACAAAGAAATGTTAAATGCCTGAGGTGATCGATCCCACAATTACCACAATTTGATTAGTGCACATTGTGTGCCTGTATCAAAACATCACATGTACCTTCTGAAGATATACAACTATTAATGTACCCATAATGATTAAAATTAAAAATTAAAAAAAGGAACAGTGTAAAGATAGGACTCTGGCCTTCAAAATAGCATATTTTCTAGTTGAAGAAGCATATGTTATACATCTATAATTTAAAACAAGAATGAAATAAGTACTATATAGAGATGAAAAATTCTTAAATTATAAAAACCATTAAGCACATTAAATGTGTTGAGTATATACTCTAAATTGTAGAGCTATACTCAAAAAGAAAATCAACTTTCTTCCACTAAACTGCTGTCCCAAGAAAGAACATATTCCAGGTATCAAATTCTAAGGACTTTTCTTTTACCTTCTTTTCAGTTGGCTTTTTCTGGGACATGCTTAGCTGCCACCATTTCTTTTCTGATTTCTTGAATTATCTCTATTTTCATCAGGACAGCTCTTCTGTTTTATCTTTGGCCTGTTGCAGGCAGGAGTTGGTTGTCTTCAGATGTCTGATAATCCTTAATTGGCTGTTTATGATTGAAGGACTAAGTTGACAAGTATAGATAGCTGTCATGTATTTCTTCTATAATTTTGAAGCACTGTTTTCCTACCAGGCCCTTCCCTTCTATGGGAGTACTGACTTGGAGGCTTCAAATAAGTGGACAGGTTCTGTTGGTAGGCAGATTTTTATTTAGGATACATAGCTTGGGAGCAGGCTATGTCTAGGCTTAGCCAACAGGCATTCAGTAGTCTAATGGCTGTAGTTGGGCACAAGAGGGAATAATAATAAATATGGTATTTCTTTGAGCTTTTTTTGCTATTCTATAAAGCTAGCTATTCTTATCTAGCTATTCTTATCACTGCAATGATTTGATTATTCCATTTTAATTTCTTACAGGATTAGAACCACTTCATTATTCCTCTTAAAAATTCATAGGTTTCTTGTTTATTTTTCCACATGATTCAATAAATCTTTCAAAATGAGTTTATAGGCAAGTGTGTCAGTTAATACTTGGGAGATAACCTTTTACTGGAATGCAGTATAGAAGTTCTATAAACAATAATGACTTCATTACATGGAAATATTGAAACATTGTGCATTTAGAAGGAAAATATTCATATCTCTGTTTATATAATATAAAATGGAGGTGGTTACCAAAACTAAGATATTGCTTTTAGTTGTTGGGAAAATTGTGAAAGACTTTGAATGGGCAAAAGTCTACTAGGTGTCCTTTCACTAGTGTTTCATGAACCCTCTAGGATTATCTGATTTGGGGAGGGGGCGGTGCCTTAGATTTTCTTTGACCAGTTTATTTAACAACTCTGTCAGTTGTTTTTTTTTAAAAAAAAAAGTAATGCAAATGAATTATGTCCATAGATAGTTAAATTTGTCTGTAATATAGTACAGTTGATTTCCACAGTGTAGAAAAGATGATTCCATTGTCCTATGTGGTATTAAATACTTATTAACAAATTCATTTCCTCATACGTAATTGCATTTTTATATATAGCTGTTCTTCATATTGTCCGTTGAACTGGTTTTTATATCTACTGGTTCTCATTAATAAAATATATAAAATCTTTGATAACATGTTCATTAAAAAGTTAATTTACACCAGCTTTTAAAACTAAGACATTGGAAGTTATATTAATTTAAGATACAATTAGGTTGAAAGAATAATGTTTAATAGTAGAGCTAACACTAAACTTTGTAAGGTCTTTCAACAATGTATCGCCAGACTCCATAAGAGAACTCAAATTGTGTGAGAATGTACTTTTGTCTTTTAGAGTGGCAGCAACTATGCTTACTTGGAGCAGCTTGAGAGTTTATCTGCTAAAGGACGCCCTATTCCTGTGCGTCTTGATGCACTGCCCCAGGTGGAATCACAGGTAGCGGCAGCACGAGCGTGGAGGGAACGGACTGGGCGGACCTTTCTTAAAAAGAATTCTAGTCATACGTTGTTACAGGTAAAGAGTACTTTATTTTCATAAACTTCAACACTCCCTTTAGCAGTTGATTATTTAACACCTATAGGTGGTGGTGGTGGTGGTGGTAGTATTGGTGAGGATTGTCTTTAGTTTATCTGGTCACCTTTATTCAAGTGATTCCTATTAGGTAATTCCAGAGGTTGTCCTAAAAGCGGGAGCCTTAGGTAGACTTATTTTCAGTTAATCTTGTGCTGTGCTGTATCTAGAATAAGCAGCCTGGATTTTATTGTTACTGGGCTCTGCCACTGAAAGATCTTATTTTTCAGAAGCATAAATTTATATACTCATCATCATTTTCATCTTAAGCAGCTGCACATAGTAGTTAAGAACAGAAGCTTTGGAATAAAATAGTTTCAGGTTTGCGGACTGGCTTCTTAATTGCTAACCCTGTGTGCTTGGGCAAGTTGTTTCGTTTCTGAGGCTCAGTTTCCCTTGTTTGAATAGTGTGCATAATAATACCTACCACATAGTGTTGTTGTGAGGATTGAAATAAATATGTATGAAGTCCTTAAGAAAGTACCTGGGACTTGGTGAGTATTCAATAGACATTTCTTTATGTTTGCTTTTAAGATTTTTTAAGAACCAGAGTTTATATTTTGGTTTTATTTTTGTAGGTGCTAAGTCCCCGGACTGACATTGGTATATATGGGAGTGGCAAAAGCAGAAGGAAAAAAGTAAAAGAACTAATAGAAAAAGAAAAAGAAAAGGATCTGGATGTTGAGCCTTTGAGTGATCTAGAGGAAGGGTTGGAAGAAACCAGAGATACTGCCATGGCGGTGAGAAACCATGTAATGTGCTTTAAGTTTGCTTGGTGAATACAGAAGTCTGTGAAGATGTGTATTAGCAGGTTCAGTGTTTTTATTTTGTTAGCTATTTTTATTTTCATAAACTTAATCTTTGGCTTTATGACTATACATATTTCACATTTTTAAATACATTTGTAATCAAAGTATAGAAGAAGTTTGCTATTCTGCTCTTTTCCCAACATCGTTTTTCTTTCCCATATCTCTGTTTTTTTTAACAGTTGTCTTATATTCCATCAGGTTATCCATAGTTTGCTGAGTACAGTAAATATTCACTTAACATTGCTAATAGGTTCTTGGAAAGTATGACTTCAAGTGAAATGACATATAATGAAACCAGTTTTAAAGACTGATCAACAAGAGTTTGGATTAAATGAGTTAAGTTATTGTGGCATGTTTCTGGTCACAGAAATATCACCAAACTTCTAAATAAAGGCCCAAAACACTTCTAATATTAAACATTGAAATAAATGTGAATTGTACATACATTTAAGAAAGAGTAATAAAAAAAGTAAATATTTACTCAGTTTTTGGTAAATCAGTGAGTGACAGGAGCCCTGGTCACTAATCAGTTTTTTTCCTCATCAGCATTGTAACAAAACTATGTTGAACAAAACGACGCTATTTGAAGACCTGCTATAATTTTCTGATGTTGAGCATTTTGCCTGTTATTGACTTCCCTGTTATAAGTAACAAAAAATGAACTTCTTTGTATAGTCTTTTCCCTTCTTTTAAATTATTTTCCTAGACTTGACTCTTAGGAGAATTATTGGATTAGTATTTAATAGCATTTTGTGACTCAATACTATTGCAATTTTTTGGCTGGGTACGGTGGCTTACACCTATAATTGTAGCACTGCGGGAGGCCAAGGTGGAGGAATTGCTTGAGGTCAAGAGTTTGAGACCAGCCTGAAGCAAGAACAAGACCTCATCTGTACTAAAAATAGAAAAATGAGCCAAATGTCCTGGCCCGTGACTTGTAGTCCCAGCTACTTAGGAGGCTGAGCAGTAGGAGGATCGCTTGAAACTAGTAATTGGAGGTTGCAGTGAGCAATGATGATGCCACTGTACTCCAGCCAGGGTGACAGAGTGAGACTCTGGCCAAAAAAAAAAAAAAATACTATTATGCTTTTCAAAGGAATTGTATCAGCTTACTGATACCAGCTGCTTTTTAAAAATATTTCCCGGCCGGGCGCGGTGGCTCACGCCTGTAATCCTAGCTCTCTGGGAGGCCGAGGTGGGCAGATCATTTGAGCTCAGGAGTTGGAGACCAGCCTGAGCAAGAGCGAGACCCCATCTCTACTATAAATGGAAAGAAATTAATTGGCCAACTAATATATATATATATATAAAAAAAAAATTAGCCGGGCCTGGTGGCGCATGCCTGTAGTCCCAGCTGCTTGGGAGGCTGAGGCAGCAGGATTGCTTGAGCCCAGGAGTTTGAGGTTGCTGTGAGCTAGGCTGACGCCACGGCACTCACTCTAGCCTGGGCAATAAAGTGAGACTCTGTCTCAAAAAAAAAAAAAAAAAAAATTTCCCTTCTTTTAGTAGCATTCAACAGTATAGTGAGTGCTCAATAAAATATTTGTAGTTGATGAGAATTATACATTTTTAGAGAGTATGAGGAATGTATTAAGATTACTAGGAGCCTGAGGGAGTAGAGAGAAAATAAAAATGAGTTTGGGCTATACATAATAGTAGGAAATTACATACACTAAGTAACTTGGTATGGCTCTTTCTGCCTACAGATGATCCTGTTTTGAGGCCAATCAAAATGATCTCTGAAGAGATCCTGTGTAACAAGTCAGTCTAGCCAGAAAAGTAGGATTAGAAATTATTTCAAAATTGTTTCAAAGCTATCAATAGTTAAAAAGAAAATGTACCTAGCAATATTTACAATAATTAAATTTTGTTTGCTTTTATTTACTTTGTTGAAATGAGTTTCGTAAAATACATTTGTTGTAATTGATCATCAGGCTTTTTTATTGTACTTCCACAGGAATTGGAGAGGCCTTCTAGAGAGAAAGAAAAATTTATTTGTATAGAACTTGCCCCCAAAGAATGAATTACAAGGGAATGGGAAACTAATACTCATCTTGTTTACCTTGTGCCAGGTACCAGGTTAGGCACTTTCATATGTTAGCTTATTTAATTCTTAAAACAAAACAAGGTTGGTGGTATCCTCATTTTTCAGAAAAACAAGGTTCAGAAAACTTGTGCTTCATGTTAATAGTCTGTGTATAAGAGCCAGGCTTTGTACTCAAGTTGCTTGATTTCAAAGCATATTATCTTGCTATTTGCCCCCTACAGGAGAGTTCAAAGTACTCTACTGATATAAATGATCAAATATAGATAGCACTTTGCATTTCACTGATAAGGAATGTTTGCATGAAAACTACCAGGGTGCCACAAATCTTCGGAAATTGGAGAAAGAGCCCACAGCCTTAAATTTGGTATTTTGAGGCTGTATTGCATTGACTCCTTTTGTTAAATGTTTGTTACATACAGGTGGCAGTTTTCAAAGAACGGGAGCAAAAAGAAATTGAAGCCATGCATTCCCTCAGGGCAGCCAACCTTGCCAAGATGACAATGGTGGACCGCATAGAAGAAGTAAAATTTTGCATTTGCCGCAAGACAGCCAGTGGGTTTATGCTACAGTGCGAGCTCTGCAAAGACTGGTTCCATAATAGCTGTGTTCCCCTTCCTAAATCAAGTTCTCAGAAAAAAGGGTCCAGCTGGCAGGCTAAAGAAGTAAAATTCCTTTGCCCTCTTTGTATGCGGTCTCGAAGGCCCAGGCTAGAGACTATTCTGTCACTCCTGGTATCCCTTCAGAAGTTGCCTGTACGATTGCCTGAAGGAGAGGCCCTACAGTGTTTGACAGAACGTGCAATGAGTTGGCAAGATAGAGCACGGCAGGCCCTAGCCACGGATGAACTGTCCTCTGCCCTCGCCAAACTGTCTGTGTTGAGCCAGCGTATGGTGGAACAGGCAGCTCGAGAAAAAACTGAAAAGATTATCAGTGCAGAACTCCAAAAAGCAGCTGCTAATCCAGATTTACAGGCAAGTTTAGGATTTACATTCTTTCTTTCTTTCTTGGGATAATATTTTGTCAGTGTGTGAATAGTAAATCAAATCTCTCTACTAACTGTTCGAGAATTCTGTTAGCCACTTAGTGAGTTCATTGCATTTTTGGTGATCTTAAGCACATATTAATTACCCGTGTTTGCTTAGTATGTCTTTCTGTTCATCTTGTAATTGTTTGTTGTTTAGGGACACTTACCTAGTTTCCAGCAGTCCTCTTTTAACCGGGTGGTGAGTAGTGTATCATCTTCCCCTCGACAAACATTGGACTATGATGATGAAGAAACAGATTCTGATGAAGACATTCGGGAGACATATGGCTACGACATGAAGGTAATTACATGGACAGGCAGCGTAGGTACATACCTGATCATTGGATTTCTTAAAAAAAGCTATTGAATGGTGATATTTGAAGCCTGAAAGTGGAAGAGAAAGCTATCATCTGTCCTGAGTTTATGATGATAGCATTTTTTCAAAATTCTAAAAATACAGATCGCTGAAACAACAATTTTTATAAAAAAGAATTTTTTAAAAGATCTGTATTTTCCTCATCTTATGACTGCTTATATCTCAGAGGAAGTTGAAATATTATACATTATTTAAAGCTTTCATGGCCAATTTCAGTCTTTCTGATTTTTTTCTTTGAGTTAAAGTCTTTATAGTTATGTTTTAAGAATCCCATTCTAGCTGTGCTACAACTTTTTGCTCTGATCTCTTGTATGAATGGTGCTAGGTAGAATGTCATATTCACAGATGGGAACTACTTGGATCCAAGGTTAGAATTTGCTGAGTTATAGTTGCAGTTAGAACAAATTATTTTCCATCAGTATCATTATTATTGTAATAGCCTTACACTGGTGGTGAAGAGAAGCTTTTGGCAAGTTTGTTTTTTGTTGAATTCAATTGGCCTTTCATTCTCACTTTGTATCGGGTACAAGTCTTTTGCTTTTTACCTAGTAATAACATCATAATCTAGGCAGAGACCCCACATTGATTTCTTTTAGGATTCTCAGTTGCTCTGTTTAGAATCTGTGCTTGTAACCTGGGAGTTCTTACTCTGACATGAGAGCCTGCCTCCAAAGAAGAAGGGGGGTTTCCATCTATATCCTTGATTATCTGTATTTTCAGCATGCAGGTCAGGTAGGTACTGCTCATTCTTAGAGCATGTATTTGATCAGCATTAAAACTCTTAGAATGTAAAATTAAAACCATCATAGATGCTTGTAAATTTGTCTGTTGGAAAGTATTTTTCTCAAGATAAAAATGGGGTCTGGGCCGGGCGCGGTGGCTCACGCCTATAATCCTAGCTCTCTGGAAGGCTGAGGTGGGCAGATTGCTTGAGGGTCAGGAGTTCGAAACCAGCCTGAGCAAGAATGAGACCCCGTCTCTACTATAAATAGAAAGAAATTAATTGGCCAGCTAATAGATATAGAAAAAATTAACCGGGCATGGTGGTGCATGCCTGTAGTCCCAGCTACTCAGGAGCCTGAGGCAGAAGGATTGCTTGAGCCCAGGAGTTTGAGGTTGCTGTGAGCTAGGCTGACGCCATGGCACTCACCCTAGCCTGGGCAACAAAATGAGATTCTGTCTCAAAAAAAAAAAAAAAAAAAGGGGTCTGGGGGATATTTTAATGAAAGTATTTTTAGTTACATGACTTAAAGACTTGAGAAAGTTGAAACTTGAATTAGCCAGTTCAAATAAGCTTTTTAAGCACCTTGTTACCCAGAAGTTAATGATTGTCTTTGTTTACAAAGTTGTATAGGATGACCAGGAGTGGCTGAAAGGGAATGCAGCCCCATACCAAATGTAACCTAGTGAGCTTTTTACTGCAATACTAGAATCATCTGTTTGTCTTAGCTTAGAGACCTCTAGTACTTTGGTGGTGGTTGCTTTCTAGCACATAGTCAACACCTACTCTAGAATTGTTTAACAAGATGGGCTTTGCTTGGAAGTAGATCGGTAACCTGGGAAAACAAAACATCACAAATATTGCGTGGTTTTCAGGGCTAGGGATCAAAACTAGTTTGATAAGGTTGTGTGGAATAGTCTTTTTTTTTTTTTTTGCAGAATTTATATGGGAGTCTTAGCTTACTCTCTTCTTTGATAAGAGGGTATTGTCAGGGTAAAAGAATAAAATTATGGATTTTATAGTTTTAACAGTGTATGTGACAGCTTAGAAGAGTAGTATGGTGGCAAAACTTAACCATAATTCAGGGTCAGATTTACACTGATGTTGGTATCTTTGAATGAAAAAATTAATACTGTTGAGCATTTTCCCAAAGGACAAGCCGTTATTATGTAATGTAATTTTATTTGCCAGTTTATTTGCATTTGGCTTGGTGATTTTCCCCTTTGTATGATGTCTCCTGTTGTGGCTATGAATTCATATGTAAAACACTTTGAATTTAATATTTTTGCTTGAGGAAGAGCCCACTACAAGTTTAGGAAGAAGAGTAGGTAAGTATATAGTAAAATAAAATCAGTAATTTTATCTTAATTACCATAATGTTTAAATGTTAAAACAAATTGTTTATACTTAGCATAGTTTGGCTACCTCATTTTGTGTATAATATATCCTGTGATCACCACCAAAATACTCTGAGCAGCATTCAGAAAATTATTACTTAGGAAAATACGTACTTAATGAAGCAGTCTGTCATGGGTCATTTGGGGTTATGCCTGGGATAACCTTCTTTTAGATAGCCACATTATTATTTCCTTTTAAGGCATGTTGTTTACCTTTATTGAAACTCTCCATCTATATTACAGTTTATATTTTGCAAATGCATGTGTGCAGAATTACATGTCAGAAAGGAGGGTATAGAATAGTATCCTTGGAAGTTAACTGCTTTTAGAGAAGGGCATGTTAAGCGCTTAGATTCTTTCGTATTTTCTTCTATACTTTGGTTAATACTTGGGTATTTTCAACTTCGGTGGAAATAGAGTAGATTTTTTTCTAAGACTTTAGTCCTGGTTAAAATTAGATAAGGCTGGAGTGACAGATGTGTATGTAAAACACATTTCTCAGTGAGGGGCCATTTCACCATTCCTTGCATATTTGCCAGTAGTGGGACTGAATGGTAATCTTCCTTCTTAGAGTAATTTTTAAAATATTTTAATTACCCAGGTACAGTAGCACATGCTTATAGTCCCAGCTACTTGGGAGGCTGAGGAGGGAGGAGCTCATGAAGTAGAGGCCAGCCAGGGCAACATAGCAAGACTCCATCTCTTAAAAATTTTTTTAAATTAATTTTTAAAATAGACAAGTAAAAATTGTATCTGTGGTTTACAACGTGATGTTTTGACACGTGCATATATCATGCAATTATTAACTCAAGCTATTTAACATATTCATCGCCTCACTTATTTTTGTAGTGAGAACATTTAAAATATAGTCTTAGCAGTTTTCTTTTTTCTTTTTTACTTTTTTTTGTATTTTAGCATATTATGGGGGTACAAGTATTAAGGTTACGTATATTGCCCATGCCCCCTCCCCCCTCGAGTCAGAGCTTCAAGCATGAGCATCCCACAAACGTTGCACATCTCACTCATTGTGTTTGTATACACCCGTCCCCTCCTCCCCTCCCACCTGTCGGACACCTGATAAATGTTACTCCTATATGTCCACTGAGGTGTTGATCCGTTAATACCAGTTTGCTGGTGAGTACATGTGGTGCTTGTTTTTCCATTCTGGAGATACTTCACTTAGCAGGATGAGTTCCAGCTCTATCCAGGAAAATACAAGAGGTGCTATCTCACCATTGTTTCTCAAAGCTGAGTAGTACTCCATGGTATACATATACCACATTTTATTAATCCACTCATGAATTGATGGGCACTTGGGTTGTTTCTACAATTTTGTAGTTGTGAATTGTGCTGCTATAAACATTTGAGTGCAGGTGTCTTTTTCATAAAGTGACTTTTGATCTTTTGGGTAGATGCCCAGTAGTGGAATTGCTGGATCAAATGGTAGGTTTACTAGTATCGCTTTAAGGTATCTCCATATTGCTTTCCACAGAGGTTGAACTAGTTTGCAGTCCCACCAGCAGTGTAAGAGTGTTCCTATCTCTCCGCATCCACGCCAACATTTATTGTTTGGGGACTTTTTGAGAAGAGCCATTCTCACTGGAGTTAAGTGATATCTCATTGTGGTTTTGATTTGCATTTCCCTGATGATTAGAGATGTTGAGCATTTTTTCATATGTTTGTTGGCCATTCTGTCTTCTTTTGAAAAATTTCTGTTCGTGTCCTTTGCCCATTTTTTGATAGGGTTGTTTGATTTTTTTTCTTGCTGATTTTCCTTAGTTCTAAATAGATTCTAGTTATCAGCCCTTTATTGGATGTGTAGCTTGTGAAAATTTTCTCCCATTTTGTGGATTGTCTGTTTGTTCTCTTGACAGTTTCTTTGGCTGTGTAGAAGCTTTTTAATTTGATCATGTCCCATTTATTTATTTTTGTTGCTGCTGTGATCGCCTTTGGGGTCTTTTTCATAAATTCTTTGCCTAGGCCAATGTCTAGAAGAGTATTTCCAACATTTTCCTCTAGCATTCTAATAGTTTCACACCTAAGGTTCAAGTCTGTTACCCAGTGTGAGTTGATTTTTGTGAGAGGTGAAAGGTGTGGGTCTTGTTTCAGTCTTCTACATGTGGCTATCCAGTTTTCCCAGCGCCATTTATTGAATAAGGATTCCTTTCCCCAGTATATATTTTTGTCTGCTTTGTCAAAGATTAGTTGGCTATATGCAAATGGTTTTATATCTGGGTTCTGTTCCACTGGTCAATGTCCCTGTTCTTGTGGCAGTACCAAGGTGTTTTAATTACTATAGCCTTGTAGTATAGTTTGAAGTCTGGTAAATTGATACCTCCTATTTTGTTTTTATTGCCTGGGATTGATTTTGCTATACTGGGTCTTTGGTTCCATACGAAGAATAAAATTATTTTTTCTATATCTGTGAAAAATGATGATGGTATTTGATAGGGATTGCATTGACTCTGTAGGTCACTTTGGCTAATACAGATATTATAACAATGTTGATTCTGCTGACCCACGAGCATGGTATATTCTTCCACCTGTTTACATCCTCTGCTATTTCCTTCTTCAGTGTTTCATAGTTCTCCCTGTAGAGGTCTTTTACCTCCTTAGTTTAATATATTCCTAGGTACTTTATTTTTTTGGTTGCTATTTTGAAGGAAATTGAGTCTTTAATTTGTTTCTCACTTTTACTGTTGTTGGCATGAATGCCTCTGATTTCTGTGTATTGATTTTGTATCCTGAGACTTCACCAAATTCATTTATCAATTCAAGGAGTCTCTTGGTTGAATCCTTGGCATTTTGGGTTTTTTTTGTTTTTTTTTGAGACAGAGTCTCACTTTGTTGCCCAGGCTAGAGTGAGTGCCGTGGCGTCAGCCTGGTTCACAGCAACCTCAAACTCCTGGGCTCAAGTGATCCTTCTGCCTCAGCCTCCCTAGTAGCTGGGTATTTTCAGGCATGCATCACCATGCCCAGCTAATTTTTTCTATATGTATTAGTTGACCAATTAATTTCTTTCTATTTATAGTAGAGACAGGGTCTCGCTCTTGCTCAGGTTGGTTTCGAACTCCTGAGCTCAAACGATCCACCCACTTCAGCCTCCCAGAGACCTAGGATCACAGGTGTGAGCCACCGCGCCCGGCCGCTTGGCATTTTCTAGGTATAATATTATGTCATCAATAAAGAGTGAGAGTTTGATCTCTTCTGCTCCCATTTGGACCCCCTTAATTCTGCTCTCTTGTCTGATTGCTGTAGCAAGGACTTCCAGCACTATGTTGAATAGAAATGGAGATGGTGGGCAACCTTGCATTGTTCCAGTTCTAAGTGGGAATGCTTTCAATTTTCCCCCATTCAGTATGATATTGGCTGTGGGTTTGTCATATATGGCTTGTATCATTTTTAGGTCAGCCCCGTCTATGCCTATTTTGTTGAGCGTTCTTATCATTAAAGGGTGTTGAATTTTGTCAAATGCTTTTTCTGCATCTATTGAGAGGATCATATAGTCTTTGTTTTGATTCTGTTTATATGGTGAATTACATTTATAGATTTGTGTATGTTGAACCATCCCTGCATCCCTGGGATGAAGCTCTCTTGGATATGATGGATTATTTTCTTGACAAGCACCTGAATTTGACTGACTAGGATTTTGTTTAGAATTTTTACTTCTATATTCATAAGGGATATTGGTCTATAATTTTCTTTTTTTGTTGCATCCTTTCCTGGTTTTGGTATCAGGGTTATGTTCGCTTCATAAAATGTGTTGGTGAATATTCCATCCTTCTTGATGTTGTGGAATAATTTCTGCAGGATAGGCACCAATTCTTCTTTGTAGGTGTGGTAAAATTTGGGTGTGAAACTATCTGGTCCAGGACTTTTCTTTTTTTTGAGACAGAGTCTCACTTTATTGCCCAGGCTAGAGTGAGTGCCATGGCATCAGCCTAGCTCACAGCAACCTCAAACTCCTGGGCTCAACCAATCCTGCTGCCTCAGCCTCCCAAGTAGCTGGGACTACAGGCATGTGCCACCATGCCCAGCTAATTTTTTCTATATATATTAGTTGGCCAATTAATTTCTTTCTATTTATAGTGGAGATGGGGTCTCGCTCTTGGTCAGGCTGGTCTCGAACTCCTGAGCTCAAACGATCTGCCCACCTCGGCCTCCCAGAGAGCTAGGATTACAGGTGTGAGCCACCGCGCCCGGCCAAGGACTTTTCTTTTTAGGAAGGTTTTTTATTGCTGTTTCGATTTCAGTACTTGATATTGGTCTTTTCAGGAATTCTGTTTCTTCCTGGTTGAGCCTAGAGAGGCTGTGTGTTTCTAAGAAATTGTCCATTTCCTCCACATTTTCCAGTTTGTGTGCATAGAGGTTTTTGTAGTATTCATGAATTATATCTTGTATCTCCGTGGCATCCATTGTAATTTCTCCTTTATTGTTCCTCATGGAGCTCGTTAGAGATTTTTCTTTTCTGCTTTTCACTAGTCTAGCCAAAGGTGTGTCAATTTTATTTTTTCAAAGAACCAACTTTTTGTTTTGTTAATCTTCTGTATGGTTTCCCTGTTGTCAATTTCATTTAGTTCTGATTTGATCTTAATAATTTCACTTCTTCTGTTGAGTTTGGAGTTGGTCTGTTCTTCTTTTTCCAGTTCTTTGAGACGATTCATTAGGTTGTCTATTTGTGATCTTTTCAACTTTTGGATATAAGCATATATGGAAATAAACTTTCAGGACTGCTTTAGCTGTGTCCCACAGGTTTTGATAACTTGTGTCTCCTTTGTCATTTAGTTCAAAGAATCTTTTGATTTTCCATCTTTTTTTAAAAAAAAATAAATAATACTTTTATTTCTTTTTTCTCTTTTTTATTTCCTTTCTTCCTCAAGGGCACATCAAAAGAATGAGATGATTTCCATCTTGATTTCCTTGTTTATGAAGTGATCATTCAGCAGAAGGTTGTTTAGTTTCCATAACTTTGTGTAGAAATGAGAGTTCCTGTTAGGGTTGATTTCTACATTTATTCCATCGTGGTCTAAAAAGATACATGGTATGATATCTATTTTTTAAAATTGTTTGAGACACAGTTTGTGTCCTAGGATATGGTCAATCTTAGAGAATGACCCATGAGCTGATGAGAAGAATGTATATTCAGTGGTTTTGGGGTAGAATGTCCTGTAAATGTCAGTCAGGCCAATTTGTTCTAGAGTTCTGTTTAAGTCCATTATTTCTTTGTTGATTTTCTGTTTGGAGGATCTGTCCTGTGCTATCAGTGGGTGTAAAAGTCTCTGACTACTGTGATGTTGTTGTTCATCCATTTGTTTAGATCAAGTAGAGTTTGCTTTATGAATCTGGGCACACCTAGGTTGGATGCATATATATTTAGAATTGTTATGTCTTCTTGTTGAACTGTACCCTTCACCATTATATAGTGACTTTCTTCGTCTTTTATTACTTTTGTTGATTTAAAAACTAAGTTATCTGTAATCAGCACTGCCACGCCAGCTTTCTTTTGGCTTCCGTTTGCTTGAAATATTGTTCTCCACCCCTTTACCTTTAGTCTAACTGCATCCTTGCAGGTTAGATGTGTTTCTTGAAGGCAGCAGATACTTGGCTTATGTTTTTTTATCCATTTGGCCAGCCTATGTCTGGCCTGTGTGGGGAGTTCAAGCCATTCACATTTATTGAGATAACTGATAGGTGGGGCAGATTTCTTTTCATTATGTTGGGTTGAACTTTGTCGCTTTGTTTTCTCTGTTTTCTCTCTTTCTTTCCAACCATCGTGATATCTGGGCTTTGATCTTTAGCTTTTGAGTAGATTTATATTCATGAGTGTTTATTGTGCTGATCCGTGGGTAACACTGTTTTGAGTACTTCTTGAAGGGCTTGGTCTTATCTTGGTGAATTCCCTCAGTCTTCGCTTATATCAGAATGTCTTGGTTTCTCCTTCGTATACAAAACTTAATTTTGCCGGGAATAAGATTCTAGACTGTGCATTATTCTGTTTCAGAAGAGTGAGAATGGGGCCCTAGTCTCTCCTTGCTTGTAAAGTGTCAGTAGACACTGGCGTTATTTGGATTGGTTTTCCTTTGTATGTTACTTGCTTCTTTCGTCTTACAGCTTGTAGAAGGGCCTCTTTAATTGATATTTTGGTCAGTCTGATGACTGCATGTCATGACGTCTTCCTGTTTGCATTGAATCTCCCAGCGAGCTTTGAGCTTCTTGAATTTGTAATATCGAAATTTTTACCAAGGCCTGGGAAATTTTCCTGTATTATATCTTCAAATAGCTTATCCAACCCTTGAGTGTTTTCTTCTTCCCCTTGGGGTAATCCTATGACCTTCACATTAGGTTTCTTCACATAATCCCACATCTCTTGTAGGCTTTGCTCTTTTCTCTTGTCTCTCTGCTCTATCTCTGTGACTGATTTATTTAATTGGAAGGTTTTATCATCAATCACTGAGATTCTTTTTTCTGTTTGATCTACCCTGTTCTTGAGACTTTCCACTGTGTTTTGTAGTTCCCTGAATTGATTCTTCATTTCCAGGAGTTTGGTTAGATTTTTCTTCTTTGTTTCAGTTTCTTTAGTGAATTTTTGTTCCAGGTCCTGGAATCTTTTTGTGTTGGTTATCCACTTTTTCTTGCAAATAGTTGAATTTTCTTACGATCCTTGCTCGAAATTCTGCTTCTGTTATCTTAGTGGTCTGATTTTGGTTGATGTCCATTTCTAAGGGGCTGGTGTTCCTCTTTGGGGGTGTGCTTTCCATTTGAGTTTTCATGTTTCCAGAGTTCCTTCACTGATTTCTTCCCATCTAGATCAGTTGTTGCTGCTTACCTTTAAGTTTTCGTTTGGGTAATGCCATGCCCCGTTTAGTCTCTGAGCCAGTAGTAGTGTTTGTGGGTGAGATTCAACCACACCCTGTATGATGAGTCAGTAGATTCTACTGTAAAAGGGTATGCACAATGTCCTCCCTGTCGGTAGGTGGCTCTTGCTGAGAAGAGCAGGCTACACTATTGTTTTTGGGTCCTGTAACCAGCTCTTGTTCCTCTGGAGAGGCACGCTAGTGCCTCAGGTGGTGGGTCAGGCCCTGGAACTTCCAGGTGTATCCTTATTCTCCATCTCAGTGAGGGCTGGTCTGGGAGAGTCTGGACAGAACTGGGTTGGTTAAGCCTGCCCACAGGCACCACAAATGCTGTCAGCAGGGGTCAAAGTTCTGTTCTCTGCTTCTGGGAAAAGCTGTCAGGGAGGGGCTGGAATGGCCCTGCTCAGTCAGAAAGTCTGTGTGTGGGGGTGGGACTGTCTGAGACCTGCAGTCTGGAGCGGACCTTGCTCCTTTCCACCCTCCCCAACTCCGAGGCTTCTCCTGGGCCTCTGCCAGCAGGCTGGACCCCACACCACCAGGTCTCCCCTTACTGTGATGCAGGCCAAGAGGTTCCCTGCGCAGGATCGCTGCTTGAGCTGTGCACACGGCCCCCCTTTGGGAGGAGGGTTGCCCCCAAGCACGCTGATCTGCCCTTTAAGGCACACACACCTCAGTAGGTTCGTTCACAAATATCTCTTCTGTGCCCTGGGCAATGCGAGACCTCGGTGCACGGGATCTGGTCTGCAGGTCTTACTTCTGGGCTCCGGAGTTCAATCCCTAACCCCACCAGGGAGTAGAGTGCCAGTCCCAATTCACCCACGGGAGCCCAAGCTGGGTCTATGTCTCTCAGCCTCAGGGTCAGCCCCGTTCTACTGGGATCACCGGGCCAGCAGCACCTGGGAAGGCTGGCAGGTAGGGAGCTCACAGTCGTACCCCTCAGTCAGCCGTAGGGCCCCAAAAGGGAAGATCCCGATCCCTGGAGATGCCTTTGGCTGGTGGGTATATTGTCTGTCTAGCAGTCATGGATAGGGACGGGGGAGGGCAGAATGAGGCAATATCTCGCCTGCTGCGCGGCTCGGGTCTGTGCACAGGGAGGTGCCCCGATGGAGTTGGGAGCCTGGTGCCGCATCTGCTACAGACTTACCGTTCACTGGTGGTGGCTGTCTCTGGGCTGGTGTCTGCAGGTCTCTCCACCCGCTGGGGAGCCCACCAGCAGTCCGAGATGCAAGGGAGGGGACGTTAACCTCTCCACCTACCCTTGCCGCTGGCTCCAAGCTTCTCAGGAGGTCTCTTCTTCCAGTTCTCCTCCGCAACCTCCTCCCGTGGAGTCTCCTGTAATCTCCGGTACCCCTCTTTCTGATCCTCGTCCAGTTTATGCTCATCTGCTTGCTTCTTTCTAATAATTTATTCTAGAAACTGTCTTTTTTGCAGAGACACTCTGGCCGTGTTTCTTGTCCCCCATCTTGCTCCGCCCTCCTAGTTTTAGCAGTTTTCAAATATGCAATACATTATTGATAACTGTAGTCACTATGCTGTACGATAGATCTCTAGCGCTTATTCTTCCTATCTAACTGAAACTTTTTACCCTTTGATTAACATCTCTCCATTACTCCCCACCCATACAGCCTCTGGTAACCACCTTTTTTTTAACCACCTTTTTATTCTCCGCTTCTAGGAGTCCAACTTTTTTTAAGATTCTATACAGTATTTGTCGTTGGGGAAATAATTTTTTTTTTTCGACAGAGTCTCACTCTGTTGCCACGGCTAGCATGCTGTGGCATCAGCCTAGCTCACAGCAACCTCAAACTCCTGAGCTCAAGTGATCCTCCTGCCTCAGCCTCCTGAGTAGCTGGGATTACAGGCATGTGCCACTATGCCCAGCTAATTTTTTCTACTTTTGGTAGAGATGGGGTCTTGCTCTTGCTCAGGCTGGTCTCAAACTCCTGAGCTCAAATGATCTGCCTGCCTTGGCCTCCCAGAGTGCTAGGATTACAGGCTTGAGCCACCGCACCTGGCCCCTAGGGGGCGGGGGAATACTTTTTTAAAGCTTGCTGTTTTTCAATTCTTTTGCTTCCAACCTTTATATTTAAAATGTATCTCTGGCAGACAGCATATTTAGTGGGGTCCTCTCTGGCTTGAATTTCTGCATATATACATATTTTTAAAGTGTAAACAACTATATAATTTGGTGTTTTTACTTTTTTTGTGTGATAGAGTCTTGCTCTGTTACCCTGGTAGAGTGCAGTGGCATCATCTTAGCTCACTTTAACCTCAAACTGGGCTCAAGTAATTGGGTCTTTTTTTGTATTTTGTCTCTTAGGTATTTTACAGTCTGTATCTTTTAATTGGGGGTGTTTAGTTCTTATACCTTTAATGTAACGATCAGTGTGAATGAATTTAAGTTGATTTTCAGTATTTTTCATTAGCCCCTTTTTGTTTCTCTGTTTTTCCTTTTCTGCTTTCTTTTGGGTTATTTGAAATTTTTTTAGTGTTTTGTTTTTTTTACTGGCTTCTTAGTTGTATGTATTTTTATTTTTTTAGTGATTGCTCTAGTGCTATCATTGCATCTTTAATTTACTAAGGTCAGTATTATACTTCTTCTTCACATTTTCCTAGTGTTAAGTCACACTTAAAAATTTTTTCTTTTACTTTTCACTACTTCTGGCACTATTTTCTGGTGGTGGTTCTTTCCAGTTTGAAAGCTTAACAGAAAGTTCCCTGCATGAGTTACAATGAAATGAGCAGAGTCTTGGTCAGAAAAGAGTTTAAATCAGTGAGAAGAAGCATCTGGGAACTGAAGTAGGGGATTTGTGCTCTTCCATCTTTTGCAGTACAGGACTTAAATTCTTGAATAGGGAAAGAGGCTATGAGAACAGTTATTCCTCAATTCTCAGTGAGTGTCCTTTTCTTCCAGAATCCTCTTGTAAAACCTTTTTCTCCTAAGTTGTCCTTTCCAAAGCTAACCGTATTTTGAAAATTTTGGATTCTTGGAAAGTATCCTGTTTTAATTAAAAACAGTCTTATGATGACAGTAGATCTTCCTCTCATGCACCCACCCTCAAAAGAGAATGTTGGGTTAGTCATTGGGCTATTGTCTCTTATCTTCCTAACCTGCTCCTTTATACTCTGCTTTGTGATGTTGAACTGGAAATCCATACCAGGGGTTGCCAAACTTTTTCCGTAAAGGGCCAGATAGTAAGTATTTTATGATCTCTATTGGATGTTCTTTTTTTTTTTTCCTGTAATTTTTTTTTTTTTATTTACAACTCTTTGAAAATGTAAAAACTATCCTTAGCTCACAATTCATAAAAAAAGCAGGCTGCTGGTTGGGATTGGCCCATAGGGTATAACTTGCCAACCCCTGCCCTAACATTTGTCCTTTGCCAAATGCCTTGTTTTCTGCCAATAGGGGACATTAGAGAAATTAAAAGGCCTGAACAGTGAGAATGGACTTGATTTTTCCCTTATTATTCCCTATTCCTGTCATCATCATCATCTGATCTGCATGCTTTTTTTTTTCTAATACCCTGGCAGAAACAAATGGTTCCAATTTCTAGTTGTTTTTTCCCTCACATCCCTGAAACCAACCACATGGTGTTCCATCAAAAATAGCAGACCTCACTGGCCAGTGCTTCTTCACAAAGATTTGGATCCCAACTCTACAGGGGCCCTTTTTTAAGCTTTTACGTTCTAATAAGTCCACCTCTTTCCTTTGTCACCTCAAGCCCAAGGGATAACTCTTTCCTAACTCTTGGTGTTACCTTGGTGTTTCCCTTTGGCCTTTCAAGTCCTTTAATACACATTGAACAAGTACCCTATATTATATTCTCTCTGTTGAAATACCTTGTGTGATTTCTGTCTTCCTGATTGTACTCTATATAGGTGAGTTCGTGGAAACTAATTTCATGGGACAATCATCTGAGACCTAATTAGAGCTCACTTAACATTTTAACGACTTTAAATGTTGTGTAACAAACCAATTTTTTTTTGTCATCAATATTACAATGAAAGGAAGTTGAAGGAAATGACGTTATCAGAGGACCTGCTGCTGCTGTACGTCCTTTTGCTTAAAGTCAGTTTGTAGGAACCTGTTAACGGTGTTAGAGAGATTAAATGGTTTGTGTCCTTAAGATGTCACATCTAAACCTTTCTTCCCCTCTTAAGTCCATTTTACTTTCTTTTAAAGTGTCAAGTTTCCTCAATTTGTTGGTATAAGAGTTTTTATGGGTTGTAGACTATGGAAAGTAGATTAGTTAATGGTAATTTCTATGTAGGTTTATTATCTCTGGATTATTTTTGAACTTTACTCTCTTTTTTGGCTTGAAACTATATTCATCATGCTTTTTCTTCCCCATGGACGTTTCCTATCTTTCTTAGTATCATATATTTAATTTTAATGTGATATTAAATAATTTAAGTAACTCTAATTTGGAATAACTCTCTGTTTCTTCTTCAGGACACAGCCAGTGTGAAGTCCTCTAGTAGTCTGGAACCTAATCTTTTTTGTGATGAAGAGATTCCCATCAAATCTGAAGAGGTAGTAACTCACATGTGGACAGCACCTTCATTCTGTGCAGAACATGCTTATTCTTCTGCTTCTAAGAGTTGTTCTCAAGGTATTACCCTTTTTTAAAAATGTGGGAAAGATAAGTCTAAAATTAGTGAGAAAAAATTACATTGATCAAGGCTATTAATCTCTATTGAATTGAACAGAATGACTGGCTATGAAATGCTAATGGAACCCGAAAATGCTATTTTTGTTAGGAAAAGTCAATCCCTATTAGTGTTTTATATCATCAGATGATAATCCAAAAATTTGCGTAGAATTATAAGAGGCCTAATTTGAAGAATTTTAGAGGCCTGGTGTCTCAGTTCTATAAAATCCCTAATAGGTAGTCTTCTATCCTGTTTGCCAGTTGTTAAGGAACTTGCTGCTGTTTAAGAATGTTCATTCTGGTTTGGGGTAGCTTTGTTAGAATGTTCTTCCTTTCTTTGCAGCGTGATTTCTCTATGATGTTTACTTTTCTTTTCCCCAGTGAAAATAAATCGCATTGCTATAGGTCACAGCTTTGAAGATGGAAGTTGTTTATTTCTTTGTAATAAAGGTTTTATGGGACAGCATATTGTTGTCTATTCATTAGGAAGATAATCATTTATTTATGTAGGGCAACTAAATGCTTAATCTTTTGGCATTGTCTAAAATGGAGAGAACGTGGGTTAAGAGACTCTGGTCCTCCCTTGCTACAAGATAAAGAATCAATAGGGATAAACAATCAGGAAAAGAACCAATTTTTAACTCTAAAGCAATTTTTTAGAGTGAGTCTTGGGATCCTAGATCTTTTTGTTTTGTATTTGTTTTTACTTTCATTTACATTTTTATACTAATGTAATGAATTCAGTTATCTGAAGTCAGTTTTGGGGGAGGTCAGACCATTCTTCTAAATATTTACACTTTTTGTGTAGCTTTTGTTTTTTTGTTTTGTTTTATTATATTTTTTGGGAAAGGTTCTAACACCCCAAGGAAACAACCTCGCAAGAGTCCTTTGGTGCCTCGTAGTTTGGAACCTCCAGTGTTGGAGTTGTCACCTGGAGCCAAGGCCCAGTTGGAAGAACTTATGATGGTTGGAGATCTCCTGGAAGTATCTCTGGATGAGACTCAACACATATGGCGGATTTTGCAGGCTACACACCCACCCTCTGAAGACAGATTCCTGCATATCTTGGAGGTGTGGTTTTAAAGGTTACTTGAACAATGGTTTTAAAACTATTAGAATATTTAGAATGCCAAGTTCCTTATAGGTACCACAAATGTTGGCAAGGAGATGGCTGAGTGGGCAATAATCTGGCTGTCCTACTTTCTGCTTTATGGTTTTCTTTATTGAGCTATTATGTAATATTTAATTTGAAAAAAAAAAAAAGCACAGGGATAGTTAAATAGAAGTGGATGAGGTGGGGGGGGAGTCTATATTCATATATCACACTTGCATAGCAGTTTGTACTTCATACTATCTTTTTATTTTTATAACCATGATCTTGTTTGATCCTAACCACATCCTGAAGGGGGTGGGGAGGTGATAGGGGAAAGACCACCGGTAAGGCAAACATTTACCCTGTTCTGCATATGAAGAAATTAAGGATCAGAGAATTAAGGTCACACATCTAGTGAGAATAAAAAGACCTGGATTCTAACTCTGACATCTGACTGCTAGTATTCTTTTCATTAGCTTCCTTGTTTCTATGTAATGAAATGGTACCAATATCACTAGTAATTGGTACAAGTACATTTAACACACTATAGTTTCTTTGTGATTTGGAAGTCAGATCTTAAGTAGCCTAATTTAGATAGTGTTTTCCAGTCTACAGAACATTTTCTTCACAACCATGATGTCATCCAGTTCTCTTTATTACATATAAGGAGGCACAAAGTATAAAGAGGTTAAATATCTTGTTCAAGATGTAATAGAGTTAAGACATTTATAATCCAATGTTCTTTTGGATTCTTCTGATTTTTAGGTTCCTGTCAAAGATCTCAAGTCTCAAATCTGCAAGAAAATGAATCCTCAAATGTTTTTTCTTATAATCCCTCCTTCCATTATTTTCTGTTACATGATATACTTTTACCATTAGAATTTTAAATGTTTATTACATTGGCACATAATAGCAACAATATTAGAAAGTTGAAAATAAAAATCACAATAGTTTTTGCTTTGTCACATGAAATATTTTCTAGCCATTGCCAGAGTTACTGCATACCCTTTGTAATGAAATCATGGATATAATTTTATGTTTCCTGATATTTTTGATAACTTTTTACTACTAAGAGTTTTATTAATTGAGTTAATAAAGAATTATTATTTTTTTCGAGACAGAGTCTCACTCTCTTGCCTGGGCTAGAGTGCTGTGGCGTCAGCCTAATTTCTAGCAACCTCAAACTCCTGGGCTCAAGCAATCTTCCTGCCTCAGCCTTCCAGGTAGCTGGGACTACAGGCATGTGCCACTGTGCCCGGCTAGTTTTTTCTATTTTTAGTTGTTTGGCTAATTTCTTTCTATTTATAGTAGAGATGGAGTCTTGCTCTTGCTCAGCCTGGTCTCGAACTCCTGAGTTTAAGCAGTCCTCCCACCTCCGCCTCCCAGAGTGCTAGGATTACAGGTGTGAGCCACCACGCCCGGCCAATAAAGAATTTTAGTAATGGTAAATGAAGACTAAACAAGTTATTACATAGTTTAATACATTTAGTACAGTTAGGTTTCTGTGTATGTTTTCCTCTGTAACAGAGCTACTATAGACTGTATTAACATATGCTAATACTGAACCTTTTTTTGCTTTTTTTCCCCTAGTGAGCTAAAAATAAGTCAAAACATTTTATTTCAGGCTTGTCATTATTTTTTACTATTGTGTCATCTTCATTGAATATTATATTTGTCTTCTTAAAATATCTTTTAAATATCTTTAGAATAATACCATTTTTTGGTCTTATTGTG
Organism: Mirza zaza; assembly: GCA_008750895.1. Lineage (NCBI taxonomy): Eukaryota > Metazoa > Chordata > Mammalia > Primates > Cheirogaleidae > Mirza > Mirza zaza. Next base: position 4,949 of record VSMD01011550.1, on the reverse strand, counting down.
ACGTTAATATACATAACATAAAATTTACCATTTTAACCCTTTTTAGGTGGACAATTGAGTTGCATTAAGTACGTTCACAGTGTTATGCAACCATATCCTTTTCCAGAACTTTTAGTCAGCCCAAACAGAAACTCTGTACCCACTAAATAATAAGTCCTCATTTTCTCCTCCCTTGGCCTCTGGTAACCTCTATTTTACTTTCTATCTGTGTGAATTTGTCTATTCTAGGTGCCATATAAGAGAATAATACTGCTTATAAATGTCTTGCTTTAAAATCATTCCTATTTTTATAACTTTGAAGGATGATGGCTTGGATGAGAAACCACTAAAAATGAAAGGAAAGGACTCTTCAGAGAAGAAACGGAAACGAAAACTAGAAAAGGTAGAACAACTTTTTGGAGAAGGAAAACAGAAGTCCAAGGAGTTAAAGAAAATGGACAAACCTAAAAAGAAGAAATTAAAATTGAGTGCAGACAAATCAAGAGAGCTGAACAAATTGGCCAAGAAACTAGCAAAAGAAGAAGAGAGAAAGAAGAAGAAGGAGAAGGCTGCTGCAGCTAAAGTTGAACTTGTGAAAGAGAATACTGAGAAGAAAAGAGAGAAAAAAGTGCTGGACATCCCTTCAAAGTATGACTGGTCAGGAGCAGAGGAATCTGATGATGAAAATGCCGTATGTGCAGCACAAAACTGCCAAAGGCCCTGCAAGGACAAGGTGAGTTCCAGTTATTTATGGTCAAACATGAGCGAGGTCAAGGAACAATAGTCATAGAGACATATGTTTGATATGATGATAGTATGTTTTTGATTCCAGGATTTGGACTTCCAACATAGTATGTTTTCTACAGTTTTTATAAACTGTTTTGAATAATCAGGCTCCTAGCTTAGTGTGCTTAGTAGAAGAAATACTATATTTAAAAACTGTATAGTTAGTGAACATAATGAAACAAGAGCATAGAGAAGCTATGTGACAACCCCTGGCAAATGGTGCATTTCATGTGCAGTGGGCATAACAAATTTCAAAATAGTCTTGTGCCTTCTCTGTAAAGGGTGGCTCAGAGAATTAAATACCTTGTCAATTAGCCACAGTGGCCTGAAAAAATCATGGGCCTGTATTGTAAGAGCTGTGGCAAATTGCTTTAAGATTGTGTTCCAAAGACCTGTAAGTTTTGGTCTATATCTTACACTCAGGCCTATGTTGAATCTCCTAAATGGAATATGACTTTTTTCACATCTTTGTGACAAATAATTCAGAATTATTTGAGAATTATGAGAAAATTAGCTCAGTGAGGAAAAAGGTATTATTTATAATTTTTCAACTCCCAATTTCGTAATTCTGTGATGGCCATTCTTTACATAATATTGATGATAACTTCTAAGAAAAATGAGCATACTTTATGAAAAATCCCCTTTAAATAATTAGAGGTATCTATTATGGTTCCCATCAGGAATATTGATAAATTTATAGTCTTAATTTTATTTATTTTCATAATACCATTTGACATTTTGCATTCTGATAGTTCTCCAACTTAAAAATATGAACAGAATAAATAAAACTGGATTACTAATCCCTATAGGTTATGCCCTTATTTATCTCTTCAATGAAATACTTATATACATTTTTTAGATCTTGAAGGGACCCAGAGGTCACCTTGTTCAGGCTCCTCTTTTTACACATGATTGAAACTGGGATTCAGTGAAGTTTATAATGTGACCAAAGTCACAGAGATAATTAGTGGCAAAACCAAAAGTAGAACCCTGGTTTCTGGCTCCCAGCCTCCCAGACCAAGTTCTCTCCACTAATACCCCACTCCACCAATAATTGAAATGTAAGTATAAGAACACATTCCAAAACTGAATGATACTTATATTTAAATTAGACTTATTAGGGATATTCCATTCTGCTTTTGGAAACAAATATGTATTAAAATATATATCCCATTATCTGTAATCTTCCAAAATTGACAGCTGTAAATACTTTAGTGTTTCCTTCCCATCCTCCTCCTATTATATAGTTTGTTTTATATCGTTGTTATATTAATGTTTTAGAAAATGTGTATGTGCATATAATTTTTATCTTTCATTTTGAATTTATTCCCACCTGAATTTATTTGTTAAAGAGGCTGATGGAGGATTAACTGTTTCTCTTTGAGTACCCAAAGTCTCAACAGCTCAGTGTTGGCAGAATGTTCTCCCCTTTCTTTCTCCTTTTAACTAATTTTATGGCCGTTTTAAGATTAGCGGTAAGGTGTGTTTTTTGTTTTGTTTTTAACCTTTTCTGTCATCCTTCCTATGTTTATAGCCATCATGGACCTTTTTATCTTCTCTTTTTTCTCCTTTTCTCTTTATCACTTCATCTTTCCCCTTTCTTCTGCTCAGCATTTAAATGATTAAGTTCATCTATTATTACTGTTGTCTTCCTGTAGCATGTAAATACTACAGGCATTTTTTAAGAAAATTTCCCGTAAATTTGTTAAATTAACACACACCCTGCTTAATCAAGAGGCTATGAGTATGAGGTAAAATGATCTCTGTGAAAGTACTTGTTAACTGAAAATGCTATATAAGTATAGTTTTACTAAGTAAAAGGTATATTTCTATAAAAGATTTTCTGAAGAATGTTACAAGTATCTAAATCTTTAGTGTTTCTCCAAGAAAACCTAATTAATGCATGGCACACATCTTTAGAACAAAATGATGATAAGAACAGAATGCTTTTGGTGGGCCCAGTGGCACACTCCTATAGTCCCAGCTACTCAAGAAGCTGAGGCAGGATGATTTCTTGAGCTCAGGAGTTCAAGGCTGCAATGCAGTATAATCACTATAAATAGCCACTGTACTCCAAGCCTGGGCAGCATAGTGAGACCCTGTCTCAAAAAGAAAAAAGAATACTTTTTAAGGCAGTCTGTTCTTTGAAATACCATGCAGCAAAAAAAAAGTGTCTAGGGTTCATTTCCTTTTAGGTAAATTCTCTAACCAATAATTACTAGTATTTCTCTAACCAGTATAATTACTGTCACTTTTCCCCAAAATTGCAGGGATTGAGAAATATTCTTTTAGAAATTAGATGAATGAATACTTAAATATACCTAGCCTCAATTTCAAGATATTTTAGGAAAAGATAAAACCACAATAATATAGAAGATTTTTTTAAAAAAACTATTTCTTCTATCAATTATCAAATTTTCAAACTGAAATTAATAATAGTAAAGAAGGCTGGGTGAGGTGGCTCACACCTGTAATCTTAGCTCTCTGGGAGGCTAAGGTGGGAGGATGGCTTGAGCCCAGAAGTTTGAGTTTGAGGTTGCAGTGAGCTGTAGTGATGCCACTGCACTCTAGCCAGGTGACAGAGTGAGACTCTGTCTCAAAAAAAAAAAATAAATAAAAAGGAGGGATTTTCAAAACATTACTTTTAAAGTTCAGAATCTTTTTCTTTCTGAATTATGCCCCTTTATTCAGTCTTACTGGTACCAAGACTAAAACAAGTTAACTTGAAAGAACAAGTTATTTCAGGCTAATATTTAAATAACATTTTTTCTGTATTAGAATAAATATTTAATCCTTTGCTTATGAAAATGGCTTTTTCCCCCCTCTTTAAAAGGCTTTTTTTATAAAAACATCTTACCATGGACCTTTTCCTTACCTATTACTACTTCCATAAGAAATTTGGCATGGTAGATTAGAGATTAAGCTTATAAATTTATGCTTCTCACTTTTACTATTTGTTATCCAGTCTGATTTTTAAAAATTTTCATGGGCATGTTGTGTCTATCAAAGTATTTGCATTTTTGGTGGCTTTACCACTTCATATCTCCTTTTAGCATAGTTAATCAAAGGTTGGATTACCTAAATGTGTATAATGCACACACACAGACACATAATGGTGAGGTTGAGATAGAATAACCACCTGTTCCCGTTTTAGCACTGAAATTCCCACATACTGAGAAATGTGTCATTCCTGGGCAACTGGGAGTGTTGGTTACTTAATGTTGAGAGCAACAAAAAAATATACAGGAGGATTCTGAACATACATACTTCACTAAGTGAATTGCTTTCATTTTTCAAATCTGGACTAAGTGCAAAAGATGTTAAATGCAAAAATAACAAAAGCTAAGCTGAGCAAGTAAGCTAAAAATATCACTAAATCACCAGGGTTTTCCCCCCCCCAGTACAGTTATATGCTTTAAGAAATAATATACTCTGCCAAGTATTTTTTTCTTAAGAAACTATATAGCAGAACAATGAATGTGAAATTAATATTATTTCCTCTATTTAATATATTTCTCTTTAAAGAGACATTTTCCCCAGATTTGGAATAGTAGTCTATTTTTACTATAATATAAAATTTCTAGGCTGGGCTCAGTGGCTCATGCCTATAATCCTAGCACTTTGGGAGGCCAAGGTAGGAGGATCGCTTGAGCTCAGGAGTTCGAGACCAGGCTGAGCAAGAGTAAGACCCCATCTCTACTAAAAATAGAAAAATTAGTGGGTGTTGTGGTTTGTGTCTATAGTCTTAGCTACTCAGGAGGCTGAGGCAGGAGGATTGCTTGAGCCCAGGAGTTTGAGGTTGCTGTGAGCTATGATGACAACACTGAACTCTAAATGGGGCGATACAGTGAGACTCCGTCTCAAAATAAATAAATAAAATAAATAAGTTCATTCTATCAGTTAATTATTTGAACAGCTGTAAATTTTTTTTTTTTTTTTTTTTTTTTTGAGACAGAGCCTCACTTTGTTGCCCAGGTTAGAGTGAGTGCCGTGGCGTCACCCTAGCTAACAGCAACCTCAAACTCCTGGACTCAGGCAATCCTCCTGCCTCAGCCTCCCGAGTAGCTGGGACTACAGGCATGCACCACCATGCCCAGCTAATTTTTTCTGTATATATTAGTTGGCCAATTAATTTCTTTCTATTTATAGTAGAGACGGGGTCTCGCTCTTGCTCAGGCTGGTTT